>VYZW01046812.1:106967-227640 GCA_013401315.1 Balaeniceps rex
CCAGCTCCTCCAGGTGCCACCGAGAACGTTCCTGCAGGCTGGATTTTTAAAGCACTTCATTCCGTCTGTGGGAAGAGATTCCTTCGAGTTTGGAAGCCCGTAGGAAGCACGGGGAAAACAAAGGCAGAAGCTGCAGTTGTGGATGTGAGGACTGCCCAAAAGCACGCGTCGTTCAGAGCTCGGCACAGGGAGAAAGGGCTGGGTGCTCCCAAATCCCCCCGAGAGAGGACACAGCACGACCTGAAGGAACAGAGCACACCCGGGCTGTGCAGGGGCTGGGCTGGAGGCTGCCACGGACCAGGCAAGAAACTTCTAGACACAGTTTACAGACTTCACCCCTGGATCTGCCTGCTGGCTCGCAGGAATCGTGCTTCTGAAGAGTCACGTACAAAACTCACTGTGGGATTTTATCGTTTCCCTACCCATTTCTATGCACCGGAAGGCCAAACGTCAGCAAATGGGGCCTTCTGCAGGATGCAAATGGGTTCAAGAGGTACCTGGAGATGGATTAAGGACGTGCCACCTCTTTACAGTTTCTAACCCCCTCAAAACTTTTAGTATCATGCTGCATTTGTACCTGTGTCCCCCCTTCCCCCCGCGCCACTGGGGCACAGTGAAGTACCATCCCATCTACCACCCTCCGCAACTTTTAAGATAAAAGCCATTTTTAGCACATTTTTATAAATCGAAGGGAATTTTTGCTGAATGATTTGATTTTAAGACACTCGGAACTTACATATTTAAAAAAAACCCCACCACACAGAACTGACCGAGCCATAAGTATGTTTGGCCCAAGTTCCCTGCTGACATGATGGAAAAAATCTTGGAAGTCAGAGGCAAGATTTCTTACCCAGGAGACCGTGCCTAACAGAACCCGTAAAGCACATTCCTGTCACTGTGAGTTATGCTCCCTTCCACGTGCTAACGGATACCTGCGTAGTATAAAAGCAAATATATGGTTGCTTATGTTGTTGTGACACAACAGTACAGGCGATAGCCGGGCACAGGGGCAGAAGCCGCAGTGGCCCTCACCCCCCCAGCTCTATGTGATCCTATCGTGACACGGGTCTCAGCTCCGTGTGATCCCATCGTGATGCCAAGTGAATCATTTGGATCCTGGCTCAGCACCGCTCCAGCAAGAGATCCGATGCTCTGCAATGATCTCGGAAGCACCGTGAAGGAGCCACGGGGAAACCCCAGCTGATAAAGCAACATCTAGAAATGCTAACTATTAAGATGCGCAGCTCCCACCCCTCAGGACGCTGTGGTGTCTACCCCATGCTTCAGTAAAGCTAAATGAACGAACACCGGCAAATTAAGCGATCTACCAGTTTAAAAGGCAAAACATTTCTGAAAAGTCCTCAAGTGGTCTGAGCAGAGTACATTACCTGGGAAGTGTCTCCTAAGAAATACTCATCATTATAACAGTGCTCAGTACTTCCACAGCGCCTCCCGGCACTGCACAAACATTAGCTCCTTAATCACTCATTAGGGACGATCCCAGAGAGCCGGGCCATGCCTCATTGAGTAAAGTCATCCCCAACTCGCTCAGTCCCTCTTGCTCCCTCCAGAGACAACTTCGAAGGTTCTCTCCGATTCCCACAAGAAGTTCAGAGCAAGCAAGGAAAAGACTACTTGAAATGAACACTGGTGGCATTCCCGTGCCTCCAAACTCCCCTGTATTTCATAGCGAGGAGAGGCAGAAGCGAGCATCAGCCCAGCCAGAGACCTGCTTCCGTTAAAACCTTGACTTAATAAAGTTGGGGAATTCAGGAGGGCGGGAGATCGCAGCCTTTAACAGTGCCCTGGGCTTGCACCTAAGGACATAACCTCTCGCTGTTGCAAAACAGGGCTAAGAAGGGATGCAAAAAAGCCACAGGAATGATAAATATGTTCCTACACCCGGCCAGTTTATTCTTCTGGCCATCGCTAGATGATTACCCCCATGCGTCAGCACCTCTGCTGCCCGAGAGGAGCAGCCCTCGGTCACTTCTCTGTACGGCGGCAGCACCCCGAGGCTCCGCCGTGGCGCAGGCTCTGTACTAGCACGCAGGAGCAGGGTGCCAGCTCTGGGAACCTTGCCGGCTAAATGGGGAAGAGAGTGTGGAGGCAAAAAGGGGCACAGTAAAAGTGAAGGTCTGCACACTCGGGTAAGCCAAGGCAAACCTTGATCGTGATGAAAATCAGTTCATGCAATCTTAAAACTTCCTACTTTTCCCACAAGGATGTTCAAATTCAGAAATCAAGACTGTTTGACGCACCCTTTCGCTTAAGCTACTTCTCTGAAGTGACGATTTAAACTCCCAGGTGACTGACTTCATATTCATTAAAAAAAAAAAATCATTGTGCCTTCGCCTTCCGTAGTGAAAAAAAGCAAGCAAAGAAAACAAGCAAGCAAAACTAAAAATCCCCCAAGTAAACAAAAAAATCTGATAGTAATTCATCACCAAAATTCAAAAACCCAGAGGAAATCGCAACCCCGATCCATATCCACCCCACTGGCAGACATCTAGAAAAATTCATCCTGATGATGCCCCTACAAACCACGACAGGGCAAAAAAAGGTTCTAAAATCCTGCTTTCAGCCTTTTTCCCCTTTAACATTACTGCTTCAGCCTACCAACAGCCTGCATTCGATCAGACAAAATTGCTCAACTTTCACCCAGAACGAACACACAAAGTCCAGCCCCTGATTTGCTGTTATTCAGCACTCTTACCAGTTTCCAAGAACTAACACCTCATTTCGACGTAACTGCTCTTGATGCCAGCTTTTCCCCCTCCTTTTTGTAGCATGCAATTTTCTATGTTATCAATCTCCTCGCCATTCACCCATTTGGGCATCCTTCCACCGGGCCTGGCATTTCATCTGCGTCTGAAAACTTCCAGTGGTGCCAAGTGTTTGCATACCTTGCAAGTGTTATGTCAAACTCTGCCCCTCAGAGCTGCCAAAAACCACCGCTCAGAGTTAGCAAAGCAAATACCTCCTTAGACAAGCTTAATAAACATGCCAGGAGAAACCCTAGACTTCATAAAGACATTGCTCGCCTGACGAGGCCAAGCTTGAGGTCTTCAGCACCCTTTCATGTCCCATTTAGGCCAACATCCATTACCCTTGTCACGCGTTCTCCATCCGCACTCTACCTAAGTGCATCGTATCTGAGCGCACAGATTATTTAAAACAACCAACCCCAAACTCCACACCTCTTCTCACGCTGTGATTACCAGCTAACTATCAGACCAACCTCGTCTCTAATCAGTCTCAACGAGGACATCTATTTTGTGGCATAAATCAACACATACAGCAGATATGCTTCGCGTTTTGCACTGCGCAAAGAAGCTAACTTTGGTGCCCATCACCTCTTACGGCCTCGTCCCAAATAAATCCTCCGTTCTTTGTATTCTTGACTGATGACTACCAATTCCTAGCAAGAGTGGGAGTACGCGTGAAAGAGTGCATTGAGCAGAGAGAGGTGGAGAAGAGGAGGGTCCGAAGGGGAGAAAATGAAAGATGAAGGACAAGGCGGGGGGGTACAAAAGCATGGGGGAACAGTGCAAGGGAAGTGAAAGAGGAGGAGGAGACAAGATCTGTGGAAAGTGGGAGATTCAGAATCTGAGACCAAAGCAGTCAAGCCTTCACTAGGGCCCAGAGACAACCCCTGAGAAGACCAGACCAATCTCAGCTCTGTAGGCTTCAACAACATGTCACAAATCCATCACTCCTAAACCCCCACTCTCAAGCGGATGTGAACATCGCAGCAACTCTTTGCCTAGAAAACCGCCGTCTGACATTTAATGCTTTGGAAAGCGCCCTTAGCCTTCGGCGTCAGCTCCCGTCCACCGCTTGGCTGGGAGCCCTTCTACACTGGCAGGAAGGAGCCCCAGAATCCCAAGCACTGCAAGGTCCCACAAAACGCTCTCCAAAGCAGAGTGCTTTGAAGAGGCCTAATTTTCAATGGGTGGGGGAAGAAAAGGTTTGAGAAGACGCAGACCCTTTAAAGTGTGAGGCTGAGCACCCAAGAAGAAACACACCCAAAAGTCGCATGTTAACTTTGGGAAATGCTAGCCACCAGGTCAAACTCTGCTCTTTTCCATCACTGTTGTCAACCCAAAATGGAACAACCAACTCCGGTTTGCACCAACATAATCAAGAAATACATTTAACTTAACAATACTAAATTCAGGACCACCATAACATTTTATGGTCATTGATAAAACAGGTACCAGTTAACAAACAACAACAACAAAAAAATACCTCCGACGTTATGAGATAGATGAATGACAACAAGGAAGTCATACTAGATTGCACTTACCTTTCCATCTTCTTCACTCAACGACTTCAAAAAACATCAGTGACTTACCATCATCCTGGAAGTCTGATGGAAACAAAGCATCAGATGTCATGGAAGGAGCCAGACTCCAGCTCTGGTTTTCATCAGAACTGTCCTGTCCAAAGCCAGCATCGTGCTGATCCTCTCCTAGAAAGGGGAGAGACTGATTTTAGTGAAAATGACTCATTTCTAAACCCAAATCCTATTGCCTACACCGTGAGACATGTTTCCTCCTGGTTCCCACCTTCCACTGAAGTTCCCTACAAAACCCAATACCACTTTTGTGGGTTTAAGGCCAGATTCCTCATTTAGGGCCAAGGCAGCACGTTCCTGCCGCAAGAACACTGCTGCTGGATGTGTACAGACCTCACACCTGGAGGGCACACAGGGAGGAGGCTGGAAATACCAGTCTTGAGGCCAAACCACCAGAGCTACGCCCAGTTCCTTGTTCTTGCCCTCAGTACGTGACCTCTGCATAAATCATCCATCTGTAAAGCAGAGGACTGCGCTGCCTGCTTCACTAGAATGAAGAATCTTCCTATATTGTAAGAAAAAGCTTTGAGATCCTTAATTGAAGAGTGGTAGGGAAAAAAAGATTGACTCCCTAGGACAGGCAGTCACACACAAATTAACGAAGCGACGTGTCTGTGGGGACAGGGGCTGTTACCTCCCCACACTTGCTGTTGCATTGAATTTTTCTGTAAGCAGACATTTTGCTGGGAATTTGCTACTGATGCTGGATTTTATGCAGAAGGCCCTTGGATACTGCAGTGTCAGATGTCAGTATCAAATTTTAATATAAAGGGAGTGGAGCTAGCCTACCTGTAGAAGAAAATACTACTCACCCTAAACAAAGCGAAAAAGTGATCTTTCAAGCTTCTGCCTTACATTTCCTGAACACACACAGCCCAGACCGCTGATAGCAGGGGTAAAGACAGCTGCTACTCATTCAGCACACAACAAACAGCACAAAAGGCGAGTTTTCAGCTGATGTTAATTGTGTTCCAACACTAAAAACAAGTTTTATCTCAGCAAACAGAGCAACTGTGCCCCACGGTTTAAATCAAGCCCTGATGAAAGGGTACCAAGGGCTGGAACGAAGGGTTACAACGCTCTTCCTCCCACCAAGAAACAGAGTGGAGACGCCATTAAGTCTCCAGGTGCGGAAAGACATGACACAATATTTTGGATATTTTATTTTCAGCATCCCAGGTTGCAGCCTTCCCTTGCTTGCTCTGAGCATGGAGCTCTCGGAGACCCCAGGCTCCCGCATTCAAGGGCACATTTTCAAGAAAACTTCAATTCTTCACCAAAAGGAACAACCTGGCTGCGAGGAACAGAGCGCACACAAGATCGTCCTCCCACAGATCTATTCCTTAAAAAAGCAAATCACACTGGATGCCAGACACCCTGATAGTCTTGCTGATATTACAAGCCCAAAGGTCTTGAAAAACTGCTTGAAGATTTGACTTTGAGATTTACCAAAGGCCTATGGGGGTCAATGACGGAACAGAGGGGTCCCTGGCAGTCAACCCTCTAAGCCATTACAGCTTTCCGAGCAGGGGAAGAGCCCAAGAAGCCATCAAACCTTTTCCCAGCTCTATACTCATCTGCTTCCAGCAGCCACCCCAGCACACAGAGCAGAACATTAGATCTCGGAGAAAAAGGAAAACCAGAAAATAACTTTTCTCCTTTTGGGAGGTGCATCTTTCAGCACCTGCATCACCAGTCTCTCATGCCAAGAGGAAAGCTGCAGGTCCCTGCCCAGGAGGGCAGGCTCCGATCCCTGCTGCGGGATCAGGCACCAGCGGAGGTGGCACTGCAGTCGGCTTCCACCCACGGGCTGCTTCTAAGCCGTGACGAGTAAGCAAAGCACGTTTCTCTGTGCTACAACAAACTGAAATTCATGCATGCACCTTCATGAGAAAAAAAAAAACAAAAACAATTAGGGGTTAAAAAGCAGAGACTGGAACCCCCCGCTCCGCCGGCCAGGCTCTGGGAAGCGGAGAGCATCCATGAGCGCACCACTGACCGCCTGACCTTGGAGAAGTCACCTCAGTGCTTTGCTCAGTTGTGTGTGACAAGGGGATGTTTCTTCCCTGTTTTACCGTAGCACTTTGAGATCCTCAACTAAAAAGGCTCTAAAAAGCCTGTATAAAAAGCTGCTACCAAATAGCAACATCTCAGCGGCGGAGGGAAACGCGTCGTTCATTCTAATGAGTAGCCTTCCTCCGTGCCGCGCTGCAGCGCTGCGGGCTCCGCTGTCTGCAGCGACGTGAAGATGCCAGCGTTATAGGACAGCTTCCATCAGCCCGTTCAGCCCCGTAAAAAGAACATTTTCTTTCAACCAAACTGCACCGTATTAAACCCGGCTTTTCGAACAAACACCGAGGTAACAGGTGGTCCCCGTAACGAGGTACAGGTGCAGGATTATGGCGATAACGAGCAAACTGCTCCTGGTTGCCGGCTAGCAGGAGGCAGTGAGGCACGGCGCAGCCGCCGCGCTGGGGAGGCACGGCACACGCATCGGTGCGTGGCTGCGGGAAACCATTTGGAACAAGAACACGGGCCCAGTCAGGGAAGTTACTTGCAAGAATAAGTCACTGGCTTTAACGGCAGGAGAAACTGGTGCGCGCATCAACCACGGGGAAGAATCAAGCCACGGGTCTCTGCTTCGGCAGAATAACTCCCAGGCATGAAATATCGTATGGGGGCTGTCACCACAAACGTGCTCTTTCTTGCTGCCCCCATGCAGGGGTGGAAACTGGGGTTTCACATGTTCACGCAAGCTACCGTAACCCACTGGAATACACCCGGTACGTACATACGTGTGTCACGCCAAGCACAGCAGGACTCCGAGCTGCACGAGCTGCTGCAACACAAATCAACACAAACAAAGGCATTTTGCTTGGTTTAGCATTAGGAGTATTTTCAAACATCGCTTGTTTCAGTAACAAAGAGAGACCAACAAAAACTCTGCGCACTTCGCCACTTAAACCAAATCCCATCGCCTTTCTATTTGTATTTGCATTACGAGAACTTCTTGCGCTTTAATCCACTTCTCCATAAAGTTTATGGAGCAGCAACAGCTAGTTGAGTCCAAGCAGAAAAAATAACCAACAACTTGTCAGGGGCCAAGCTATTGTTCTGAACGAAGAAAAAACTCATTAGCTTTTAATGAAAACACAGGGAATAAAAACCAAATAGCACAGAACCCCGACAAATAATTACTCTGCACCTGACGCAGAGCTGCTCTATCTTCCTACTCAAATCCTCAGCAAAATCCCCCAATTTACCACTCTTTGGAGCACGAACAAAAGCGAGATTGACTCTAAGGGAAAGAGCAAGAGGTTTCTTGGGCTTACACCTCATCCAGAGGCTCCCCTGGCACTGTTTGGCTACCCCCGAGTGTGCTAAATACCCGGCTTTCTTGCTTCGTGATAGTTGTGGCACAGGGAAAGAAAAAAAAAAAAAAAAAGGAAATTATGCCATCTTTTAGCTGCCTGACATTTTCTGCAGAAACAGTTTCTCGCACAGCAGCAGAAAGAGGGGTTTGAAGGCATCCTGTGTCATTAACAGATATCGCGCTTTACACATATCAACTCTGAGCAAGTTGCAGAGGGGACAGATCGTGTCTCTGGTGACGGGGGTGTCCCCAGCGGATGGGGGGTGGCAATTCAGAGCGCAGCGACTTTGCACAGCGGTGTCCGGCAGGTCGCACCGCACTGTCACACCAGGTCCCTGCAGGACCTGGCGTCAGGCAGAGACGCAGCCTCTGGCTGCTGGGGAAAAAAAAATTACTGCGAGGAAAATGAAAAGAACCTAACGAAGCACTACCAGGGCTCCAGGAGAGCAGCACACGCAGGACCTACAGGAGAAAGGGTGGCCACGACCAGGGAACTGTTGCTTCCTTCTCCTTGAGCACAAACGCTGCTCTCTGTGAGGAAGGAGGCATCTGAACCTACCCTTCCTATTTGCTTTAGGGCTTGCAATGCTGGAGAGTGAAAACAAAGTCCTCCCTCTGCCCTGGCATAGCCGCAGGGTCTGGCAGATGACAGGTCTTGGCACAAATGCGAGAAAAACCTCAGTTCAGGTTCTGGTTTTGCTACAACTCTGTTGTGCAGTGTCAGGACGTGCCTCCGTGCCCACCTCCCTTTCTGCAGGAGGAGGGACAGGTACGCTCTTTTAAGACTAAAACCTCTTATTGAGACCTCAAAAATCAAGTTCCCCAAGACTGAAATTTTTTCCACACATGAAGCGGCAAAGAAGTTTTCCCTTCTTTAAGCTGCAGTTTGCCTCTCGTAGGGAGGGGCAGAAAAAAAAAGGAAAAAAAAAAAGCTGAATTAATGCATCCTGGCACACACAGGAAGAGAAACAATCTAAATAGGTGAAAGGGCTTTGTATTAGGAAAAAAATCATCTCCAGTAGCTTGTTAAGGGAACTGCAATTAAGCTTACTTTGCATTCAGTGAAGGTCTTTATCTAGGTACCCAGAGTTTCATTAAGCATCTTTTTAGAGCATAAGAAAAATCAATACCAAGCGAGTTCCATTTACTCTTTTATGATAAGCTCGTTCATGCCAAAGCGGAAGTAAAATCCCCAACTCCAGTTAATATTCAAGGAAACGAAGTTCCTGCTTTAAAGTAATGACTCCTTAGTACCAGACTACAAATAAAGGTCTCTGATCCAAATCCCATCTGCCTTCATGCTCGACAGTGTTAATATCTCTAGATTTTCAGGGACTAATTTAGCAGTAATGCATTTCCCAAAGCAGAGCTGTAAAAGTATTATCAATACTATGGTTTAATATCCCTTACTACAATCACTTGCTGAAATTATGGAGAATCACATGGAAACACATCAACAGAGACGCGCCCACACAGTAAGTGCTGCTCACATGTAAATATATTACAGCTTAGCTTTCGTAATGTAGTTAAAGCTCTGTCAACATCGCTATTATAAATTACATACCTTTTTAAACACATTTATGTGCTAGAAAATGTATGATGTTTCTTTTTTGAATGCCTTAAAGGCTTCATCGGCTCCTAAGCACCCATTTGGGTCTGTGTGGTTAGCCCCTGTGATTAATATGTGAATAGCTGAGGTTTGGAGGATGCAGATTTTCTGCACCTTCTTCGTACAGACCGTTGACTTTCTTACGGTGCCAGTGCCCGGGTAATGTTACTTTTGCCTGAAAATCCCCTGTTTTCTATTGCACATCGCTGCGATACGAGTACACGTCTGTCCTCCCCCCCGGGCGGTACCAACAACAGCGGTATTAACAAACTACAAGAGAAATTTCTTTATCTGCAGATCTCAAAGTGTTTATCCCGCTTAGTGAATATTTTCTGGGATGCAGAGATCACGCACAGAAGGAAAATAACTTTGTCCCTGGCTCACAAGGCAAACGAGGCCATGGCGAGAGCAGGACCCGTCTCTGCTTACGCTGTGTTTTATCAGCAGGACAGGTCTGCCGCACGGCAACAGGGTCAAAAGCGAAGCGAGGAACCTCCTCGCACGCAGGAGGGGACGATTTATCATTGTTTTAGAAATGTCGGCCCAAACAGGGCTTGGCTGGCTGACAAGTGAATCCGGTCCAAGCCTAATTTTGCTCACTCAGTACCCAGTTTTTGCTAATTACACGTAGTAAAGCAAATTAACGGTCCACTAAAAACGCCACTCATGTCAAAAACCGGCTGGAAAGTGGAAAGCTCTTCTGCAGAAGCCTGGTTTGCTGCAGCGCTGGGGCTGCCGGTGCCGGGGCTGCAATGAGCCCCTGTGCCCAGCAGGTCGGGCTGCAGCGCGCAGCATCAGCCGGGCAGAAACCCCGCACCGCTGCCAGCCGCGCAGCCTCCAACCACGGGTGGGCAGAGAAAGGCAACGAACCCCCCCGGGATTAATAAAGTCCACCAGGCAGGAGCTGGGCAACGCAACAGCAGGCTTCCTAAAGCACGGAGAGGGGAAAAGAGCAGCTTTCTGGGATGCAAAACCTACTCCTGTTGTCAGGGGGTGGGAATCAAAGCCCTACAGCGGGTCCAAATTTATTACAGCGAAATGAATTCAAGTTTTGCAACTCTCTGCTTTGAGAGAATAAACCCAAAGGAGGCTGAGAAGCTCAGACCTGCCTGGGGTTACAATATTTTCTCTCCCTGTCACATGGCAAAGAAACTTCATGATTGTACAAAACAGAAAATAACCTGTAGACTTTTAATCTGATACGCGATATTTAAACCGAAGTCTTCCCACAACAGATTATGGGTTTATTTCTAAAAAGGAAAAGCAAGCAACAACAACAGAACCCCAAGTCCTCCTCGCGCACCAGAAAGGCCACCCCACAAACGGCGTTCAGGACATTTGCAACTTGCAAGCCTTGCCCGAAAGCAGGCTTTGGCAGGGCTGCTCTGTAAGGCAGCAAAGCTCCTTCTCATGAATGCAAACAGCTGACGAGGCTGGGGAAGGGGCTAGACACCGCCCAGACCCACGGAGACACGACGAAGCTGCTGAGCTCGCACTGCATCTCTCCCATTACTCTCTATTTTCTAATCCCCTGCCAGCCCCTCGTGTCATTCCCCAGCTGAGCTCTCCTCTCCAGTTTTCTCTTCCTCTTCTCGCTGTGTGCTCGCTCCCTCCCTCCCCCAGCTCCCCTCCTGCAGTCCCTGGCACCCTTTCAGCACAGGCACTGCACATTCTGCCTCTCAAGTGGGCAGCAGCCGCGCAGAGCAGCTGCCTGCCAGGGGAAGCTCGGCACATTGCAGCCTTGCTAGGAACAAGCCTGAAATCCAGCGCAGCAGAAGATTCCCACGGGATGTAAACAAGTAAACAAGATTTATTCTTTCTTTTATGACCCCGTAACACATCAGTGAAATACAAAGCCCATCCAATGTAAGCAAAACCAGCCTAAAGCTACCAACAGTTTGTACTTCTGTCCACTAATAAATTATTCCTCGTGAGCCTCTCTGAAGAGAGAAGGTCTTCACTTAGAGGATGGGGATACAGAGGCAGAAGAAGATCACAAATCTGCACTTTGGTTCATCTTCTGAAGTACCAGCTCTGCTAGGAACACAGCAAAACAGCGTCTGTGGAGCCAGACCCCATGCTCGTGCAGTGCAATAATTAACACACAGTTCTGCAAATGCAGTCTGGGATCTAAAATGAGATGTCAGCATCATTGGTACCGAAGAGACTACAGGCCAAATAGTTTTGAGTAATGTCCGTTGCGGTGTCAGTAGGTTCAGCGTATTTTCTTAGCCGAAACCCTTCTGAGCGAACAAGGAACAAACAGAGCTAACCCACGAGGGAGCTGGAGTTGAGCGAGCGTATTCCAATGACAAGACACAAGGAGGCTGTCTTGCCCGTATCTGCAGCAATTTTCACTGTTAAGAAAAAATAAGTGCGGACAGTGAATGCAGAGGCAGGAGCGTGCAGCAGAGCGATAGGCATGCTAGGGCTGGAGAAGATGCCCCTTAGGCATTTCTGCTAGTGCAAAGGATGATTTTACAGTTGTGTTTCAGGATGGGGCCTGACTGAAGGGCAGAATTAGTACTTTGTAGGTGATTTGGATGGGGTTATGCTCTACAAACCAAAGCAACACAGAAATCATTGTGGGGAGAGGGGGGGAAGAGAGACTCAGAACTCCAGATTTGAACGAGCCAAAGGCTTGGAAGACCCCAGAGTCAGGACCCAGCACTGCAGTCCCAGCCCCACCGCAGCAGCGAGGGCTCTGGGTGCAGAGGGCACCCATTTCCCCGCTCCCCAGTGGGGCTCTAAGGTCCACAACAGGGCACTCCTTTTCCCAAGGGCTCCAAAACATCTTAAGGGCCAAAACAGAGAATTTACATCCTTTTGCCCCATTTTCATGGAGCAGGAGGGTCTATGGCCCACTGTGAGAAAGCTCAGGGGATGGCGTATGTGAACGCTCTCGTGCTCGGTCCCCAGCGGGGCGATTTCTTGAACGTTCTTCTGTTCTGCACGAGCACAGAGCAACGCTGGGGCTGTGCGCTCACCTGAGCACATTACAATAACCCCCGAGATTTCTTTTTATAAAGAGAGCTGCAGCACATTCCTATTACGCAAACAAGTTCAGAAAGCACAGAGGGTCCATTTGAGAAGGCTCTCCATCTCCAAAGCTGCACATCAGGCAATTTAGACAATCTAATAATTAGGGTATTTTATTAACTGACCAAAGTGAGAGCAATAGAACTTGTTAATATTTAACTTACCGGGGCTCCCCAAACTGCTGTATATTCAGCATCTTTACTGACATTTTTATACCTTCTTTATGGTGCATTGCTTTATTCTTAAGAGTCTGGTGTGCCCTGAACCTCCCTGGGGAGGGAAGCACGGGACGCTGCTGAATGCGAACAAAGAGGGCAAGCTCTGCCCCAAGGTGCTACAATCGGGATGGGTTTCAAAGGACTTACGGGCGACTCAGTAACTTGAACGCTTTGATTAATGAAGTCGAGATCTCCGAGAAGCACCTAGTAATCCAAACCAGGAAACTTTCCTCAAGTTTGTAAGAAGTTTTAAATCAATGGGCTGGTTTAAAAAGAGTTCAAAAAGCCCTCCTTGTTAGCCTAATTCTTCTCAATAAAGGTCATGAAAGCTTTGACATTAACTGCAGAATAACCCAGCCAAAGTGCTGGTTGCTTTACCTGGTCTTTAAATTCAGCAAGTTCTTCATTTGCTGGCTCCAAGTAAAGACTGATAACAGTAAAAGCATTTTTTTTTTTTAAAACCAAATGACATGTTTATTCTTGGAGGCTTTTCCCTTCTCCTCCCTCGTTTCATGCAATGAACACACCCAGAAAGAAAAAAGCGCCTAGGGTTTTCAAGAAATGCAGAAAAGGCCTTTTGGATTTCCTTGTGCTACAGCAATATGGGTTTCAGTCATGGGTCAACATCTCTCCCTGAATTACTGTGCGCTCACAGCCAGCTAAACCTATTTCTGACCACTACAGAACCACGTTCAAGGGTGCTCGTTGGAGCAGTCTGGGTCGAGAGGCTTCGTCCCAGCCCCATCCTGGGACAAGGCTGGGTGTCAGCACCCGAGTGCTCTGCCAGATTCTCCTGCCCTCTCCAGCCGAAGGGTGCTGCAGTGCCCGTTGCAGCCCTTGGCCTGGACTCCCAGGTTTTGAAAAGATTTTAAAGTGTCATGATGGGGGGGGGCGGGGCTCGGTTTCTGGTTTGAAAACTCAAAATGCAATAGCGACAGTTTCAAAGTTACGCATACCTCACGATTTTTCTATGTATATACGTAAATAAAAATGCAAATACACCTCCATACAGCCCTTCCCAGAGCACAGACGCTTGCCTCCTGCCTACGACATTTCTCCAAGCAGAGCGTTCTGTTTTCTCCTATAATTGTTACTTGCCTCCAAAATTTGTGCACAACACCTTAGGTAGCAGAATAATTTATAAGCCCATGTAAAAGCAAAGCTGTGCAGCTGCTCAGAGTTTGCAAAACTATGAAACAGGGGGGATTTCAATGCAAAAAATACTGCCTCTACACAGAGTAGTTTGCCCGGAATATAACGCATGCACCGAGGCAGAGCGCTGCACGCTCAGAGCTGAGGAAGCAAAGCTTCAGCGCTGATAAAGGGGGCTGTCAAGAGTGTTGATATTAAAGCTTTGCTTTTTTAAGTTAAAGAACATATGCCTTTGTGTATATTTTATTTTTCATTAATTAACACTGTTCCACACACCACCCAAACACATCTTGGACTTTAGAAGGCATTCCAACAAAAGTTTTTTTGTTTTCTTTCTGTCTCTGTGTTATGACATTTCAAGGGCTGTAGCTGGCACTCATGTTTATAAAGCGGGGGAATTCCACGCATGGCGATAGAATAGCTATTTTAACAATACGTTACAAATATTGTCAATTCCATATTTTTTCCCTTGTGTTTTCAAACACATCATAAATCTGGGCTGGGTTTCTGTGTATGAACCCTGCTTACCACTGAGCTGGAGACTCTTGGCACGAACGCAAAGAGGGGTTTTTATAAATAAAACTTAGTAAAATCACTATGCACTCCATTAATTCCAGAACACTCCGCCTCAGCTTCAAAGGGGATCTTTACAGTAAAGATGGTGGGTTTGCTGCTTTAATGATTTGCTACTTGTACTTGTCATAACTACATGAACCAAATATGCAGCACCGGGGAGCAGCGGTTTAGGGAAACACACAGTTCCGCCTCCCATCCAGCCCCGCTTCAGTGCAATTCTATAGGTTTGAGGCTTTCTATAGAAAAGCTACTTCCTAAGTCTAACACTCGAGGCCTTTGTATAAGGCCAGTTAGTGAAAGCAAGCTACACGCATGCCTCAGGTCCGTACACACCTCATGCACTGCTACGGCATCCAACCCCGAGAATAACCAGCGACCCACAAAGTACTCAGCATCCGAGCCAAAGTCAGTAGGGCCGACGGAGGCAAAACAATACACACTTCATCTCAAGAGTATATACCATGAGATAAGTGGCCTGCTAAGACTTTCCACACTGTTACTTAATCCTTTTATGGAACACGAAGGCTCCCAATTTTTAAGTCATGTTTTATCCCGGCTTGTCCCTTACCCCGCCTCCCTGCCATACGTTCCTTATTCCTCCCTGCTTCGGGGAGGGGACATCTTCTGGGGTCAAGACACAGAGCTGGGAGCAGCAGTAAACCTGGACCCAATTCCTGGACACACCTGTAGATGCTCTGGTACCTTATGCCCATTTCTTGAGCCTCGGTTTTCCTAAATTTAATAAATGGGAACAACAGCCCTCGCTGTCTCGCATGTTTTGACTACTTATGAATATTTTGAGGAGCACTGCTATTCAGAAAATACTCACACAGCGCTTCAGACAAAACCATTCAGGGTGAATTTTTGATGGGAAAGCAAAAGCGTTATCATAAGCTCAGTGAAAATAAATCTGGGTTTATTCATCTATTTGGGATTGTTTTCTTCAAAATAAAGTAAAAAGTCATTGCCTACAACTGCATCCTCTGCGAGTTCTTTAGCGTGAATGAGTACATGGGAGTTGAGTTCTGCGTGTGCTGCGGTGCCAAGGGGACATGCGCCCAGCAGGAAAGCCCAGGTACCCCACAGGAGGGGTTGGGGGGACAATTCCCTGTCAGCCCCAGGCTAGAGCCCTCGGCTGGGAGGGCAGAGCCACATTTTCTCGTTTTCTGAAGGTGTCTTCAAGCAGAGCGTTACAGAGTGACTTGTGCTCCCGAGCATCTCAAAACACCATACAGATGTCAACGATTTAATCTAATTCACTTCCACCAGTGGCCACGTTGTCTTTTTACACTTGCACATCTGCGCGTCTTTTGGGTTTGGGAATGGAGAAGCTGAAACGCACCAGTGACAATAATTTAGAGCAAAGTCCCGTTCCAGCAAAGCCAAACCTGCAGCCTGACCCACAGCTCATTTAGCCACACACGCACCTTTTCCTCCTTTAATCCCTCCTTTTGCATCCCTCCCTGTCCCTCCAGTCTCTTCCCAAACACTCATCCTCTCCTGCTGTTCGGTGCCGGATTCCCCTGCAGTACCGCAGAACGGCCTCTCGCCGCTCCCGCACACCATTCGTTTCTTCTAAACCAAAGCTGCTGCAGAACATTTCCCCTGCACTGAGTTGTGAGAAGAGACGGAAACAGCAGAAAGGAACATGGGGGAGGGCTACAGCTGAGCCAGGTCCTCTCCAGATTTTCTTTGCCAACTTTCCTTAGCTCTCTTTCCACAAAGGGGAGGTTGCCGCAAGACAGCAAGGGCATGCCTGCATAAAATATATTAAGTGCAGAAAATGCTTCACACCGGCAGTCAGCCCTCCTCCAAAAGGAAACGTGAGTCACCCTGGGCTCTGCTCAAAGAGCACCTAAGGAACGAGGCAAAAATAATTTGCAGCTACACACTACGGTCAACAACGTCACTTGGTGCATACGGATTGGGCACGGCAACTCATCCTGCATCTTATGCTCTGTTCGGTTACGTCTTTCTGAAACTGCACTGGTCCGCCCAGCTCAACCCCAAGACAAGACCTACACTCCTGTTTCATACACACTTCTGCTTGCTGGGAGATATCAAGACCGATTGTATTAATTTCAGCCAATACTGGAAACCAACAGGTCAGGATAGCTGGAGTCACTGAGGTTTTGGTCTTCAGAGGGATTTCAGCATGGCTCCCAGTTCAAGGAGCTCAACTGCCTTTACCAGAGGTGGTCACGAGTTGTGCTTAAACCCCTTTAGAAAAGCTGTTTGCTAGATACTACAAAGAAAATCCCGAACCTTCTTAGAAGAAGCCTTTTCCTTTGCCACATCGGCCATGTCGATGCACTGGTGGTGCAGCTACACAGCTAATTTATGCCTAGCTTTTTTGCAGTCCTCTTACCAATATGTCCAGGCACGTGGAATTTATTTTTTTTCTTTAAAACCAGGCCCCACATTGTCATTCTCTGGCTCTTTTCCATTCAGTGTGCACCAACTGCTCATCACCAGCTTTCCTTCCCCCAGCGAGGTATCACAAACTGGAGTTGATGCTCTCAAGGTGATGTCCCAGCCCATGTTTTACCTCCCAAGCCATCCCGTCTCCTTAGTACATTTTTTTCAGAGTAGTATTAGTTCAAGGTGACATAGGGACACATTTGGAGATATCTACATACCTGAAGACCCAAACTCTTGTACAGCGATTCCTAGCAGGCATGTAAGCGAGCTAGGCACTTCATTTCCAAATCTATACACAGTTCTACAAACCAATCTTCATAATATTACTTAGGCTTCCAACTCTTTTACAGAGTAAAGAATATTTCAAAAGAACAAAAGCATCCCTCCTCCACCCTTTAAATTGTATGAACTTTCAAAATTAAAAGAAAAAAAAAATCTAATTTTGAGCCCTTTTATGTGTTCTAATCCTCTCTCACTCTTTTTTTTTTTTTAATTTTGAACACAGCTGTCTGTTGTACTTTCTCAAATGATGCCAGATGCTGGGTTCATCAACCAAACGCATGAAAACAATGGTTTGAAAGCAATTAGAAGCACCGAGGCTGCACCGAGGCTCATATTAAAATGTGATAACACTGTTCTAGTGGGAATTGCAGCGCTGCTGCATTTCTGACATTTCTGTGCTGCCAGCCAGACAGGATGTGCTGGAAGTGGGCCCTGATCAAGGAGGTAACATACTGGAATTTATTCCTGGAGTAAATGAAGGATTAGCTGAATTGGAACACTCACAAGGATTTTTATTGCGGCCCCAGCTCCCATCTTGTTTGAGCACTGGCGGATCCTTCCGTCTGTGCTCACGTATCACAACCGTTATTTAAGGGAAAAGGACGAACCCACTGAACCACACGCCTTGGCTGTACCCAACACTCCAAGTCAGGAATCGGGGCTAAGCTCCACCGACCCGATACAGAGCCAAAGGAGCTCCAGGTCAGCTCTGAGCAAATGTGTATCCATCAATTGCCCCGAATACGCAGAAGTACCCACCAACGCAGCTTGTGACCTGCACGCACCCTGGAAAGTTTAAATCATCACCCGCGTTATTGCGGAAATGAAGATCAAAGTCACGATCAGAATCTCCCAGCTTGTTAACAGACATAACAAGAGATGGTCACGGTCCTGAAAAATTTACAGCCTGACCATTTGTCTACACCTGGAGGTTGGTTCAGTTTCAAGTTCGGGTTAACTTGAAGGGTTGAGACTGGAGGAAGCTTGCTGAAGGTTACCCAACAGCCTTTGCTCTCAAGCCAACGGCCCATGGGAATATGCTGCCCTTTCTGAACTTTAAGCTCCTCTGGAGACAGAAGTTTTGCAGAAAAATTTCCTGCACTTGTCCGAGACAACATGTTCATGTCAACACCGCACAGCTTTGTATTATTTGCTCTCAAGAGTAAGGAGAAAAGGACTTCTGCTGCCCAGGAAGTATTCTAAACCCAACCCCTGCTGTAGCCCTCACTACAGCTTTGCCCCGTTCCACCCCCAAGAACTGCCACACACAGCTGTGTATTCAGTTTAAGCTCCTCTTGTTGACTTTGCATCAGAAACGCCACACACGTCCACCCCTTCCCTACGCCCCAAGCTCATAACAGCAAGAACTCACCCCTCCTTCCCCTGGCTCGTACTCACCTCGGGGCAGAAATTCCAAGTGGTACCTAAAAGACCCAAAAAAAAAAAAGACAGACATAAGCATACATTATTTTCTTAATGATTTGTTCCAGCCTGATAAATAAGTGACAGATGGGAGAATTATGCCAGAAGTGCTGCCAGGAACCCAGCGAATGGTCACCACACGTTCTGTGCAAGAAGCTTCAAGGGGCACTGCGAGCCCTACGGATGGTAGCTGGCCCCCGCGACATCCTCTGCTACCCAAGGAACCTCCTTCACATCTTCTCCTCTTGAAAAGTTCCAAAGGCTCCCAGCTTCCTTCCGTTAGAACAGGTCCTTCTCCAAACGCAAAGGTTTACATGACCTTTTGTTTTACAGCCTTAATTAAAGGCCTTTAAAGGTCCCTTCCAACCCAAACTATGCTATGATTCTATTCTATGACTCTTCCTCGCCTCACCCCTCCCCTTACAGCATCGCAGAGGGCAGTACGCACGCTGCCCACTTCTGGCCATGCAAAAAAAAAAATCCTCCGTGATTTCTTCATCTCTCGCACTCTGAGCACATCTTGGGTTGACATCCGAGTCATTTTAATAAGGGAACAGCACCAGCGAGTTTTGGAAGCTGATCAAGGATTGGGGATAAACCACAAAGTGACCCATTCCCAGGCAAGACGTGTGACAAAGGGTTGGTCTATAGGCATCAGTGGCAAGAATCCAGTATGTAAAAAATCCAATCAATTTGTTTCCTCATTAAAAGCTTTCATGAAGAAAATGATTTAACACAAACATTCAAGCTACTGACACAGATTAATTAGAAAACAACAACAGAATTCTGATTAAGGGCATAATATTTATTTGACTTGTTTGCTTTGGACAAAAAAAAAATAAAAAGTGTGCACAGATAGAAGAAACTTCCCTGGGAGAACGGGCTCGGTGATGAAGAACAGCTGTGTTACATCGGAAAGAGCCGCACCGCTGTGCCTTGCAGCCAGAAAGGGCTGCGAATTTCACGGGCCCCGGGATGCTCTTGGCAGTGGTCCCCCATTTTTACAAGCAGCTCTTTCCTACCCATCCTATGGCAACGATATTTATCTCCGAAGGCCAGAGAAGTGACACCACGCGTCCAAGGTCAGGGGAACCATCAGAGCAGCTCCATCCTTTTGTTTCCAACCAGCATTAACTGTTACTCAATATTTGCTTTGAGAATTCCAACATTATTCACCATTTGATCTGAGAAACCTCCCCTCCCTGGGCTCAACCTCTGCAAGAGGAGGAACCTGTGCTCCCCCGACCCCCCAAGCCCAGCATCCCTGGGAGCTGAAATACTTTTGTCTCCTAAACAGACAACGACTGTGAGACAAGGACAGCAAAATCACTTCTTGTTTTGTGAACTTTTGTCTCTTGTGCTTGAGAGACTGTCCTAATCTCCCCTGAACATGTTTTAGTGATAACATTTACTGCACTAGGACCAAAATGATTTTCTGTCACTTCTAATTCCAGTTCAATAAAAGTATAAGAGCTTTGTTTCTAACCTCTGTCATTTTTAATACAGTAAAATGGTTTAAAAAAAATGTAAAATTGAGTTCCATTTCCTGCTGGACCAGCAAGCCCATGTTAGCTTCACTCTGATCAAATTTAAGGGGGGGAAAACCAAAAAGATGCTTTGCTTTTTTTTTTTTTTTTCCCCAGCATAAGGAAACAGTCAAAAATTCTAATCTCATCAGATCAGGATGTGTCTTTAATCTCATGCTTTGATCATTTTCACTCTGGAAAGGCTTAAGCAGAGAATGAAAGTTAGTTTAAAATTTAATCCGGAGTGTGGGGAAGATGGTCTTGTTCTTATGGAAGATGAAAGAGTAATGATCTGATTCCTTCATCTGCCACAGACTGCATGAAAATCTTGAATAAATTACCTGTCTTGAGAGCTCAGGCACCCGCATACGAAGCCACAGTATTTTCAGTATGTTCACTTACAGGATTTCTTTCTTTCCCCCAATGTTTCATACCTGTCTAAGAGGGTGGTGGCAAGGCTGACTTTCAGCAGCTGTGTTTCCCCCACCCCCTCCTGCAGGTGACTTCAGCCTTAGCTACTCAGCAAGTCATTATTTTACCCCAATTTTCAGAGGTGGCCAGAATATTCTTTTTTGTTCCTGTGTTACCCAATAAATGCAATTATTTGGGCAAAACGCCCATTTTGCTGCAACAGCCCAGGTAGCCCATAGGGCTAGTTCAAATACATCTATAGCCACAAGTCACGTGCACGATTATAGGCTGAAGATAAAGCACATTTCTGTGCAGCGGAGGAGGAGGAGGAACTCTGCTAGCAGGAGGAGGCTGGTCAGCATAGGCCATTCTGCAAAGAACAGAGCTTGAGGCCAATTCTGATTTTTGTTCCCAATTAAGACGCACTAATGAGCGTGTTACACCTTAACACGCCCTGTCCACGGGTAACAGGCAGTTACACAACGTTTCATTCTTTAGCTTGCAGGAGGTTTACCTTAAAAGTTATTTGCTGTGAGAAATTATTGGACTATGATTAAAAAAAAAAATTTGTAATTGCTCCATACACATCCCCCCTCGAGCCAGACAGCGTAAGTTAGAAACCAGAGGCCTGATCCTTATTCAACGGCATCTTTATTTTGGAGGTTTTGTGCCTTGAGATCAGGTTTGACAATTTCATCCTTAATCAGTGATTTTTAGATCTCACAAACACCAAAAGTAAAAGCTTCTCATTCATTTTCTTAACCAGAATAGGTGATATATTTGGTCACGTCTTAACTGTTCCTTTTAAGCACTTTATTAAAAAAGCTCCTGTCCACCAGCTGTGGGTGGAATCCCAACAACCAGTTACAGCAAAGCATAGCAAAGTTTTCAGCCAAATAGGAAGGTCCAATTTACATCAGACCTTAAGAAAGTGGAGGGAGATGGAGGGAAAACTTCTGTCAAATGATTAACCAGCTTCAGCCAAAGGAACTCACAAACGAATCTTTTAAGATTTTTGATGCGATACGTAAAGCAAGGAACTAACCCAAAAATATCCAATTTTCATTACAAAGGCAAAGAACGAGTGTTGCACTGCCAATGCTTTAACAAAAGATATCCTATAAGTATTTCCCCCGCACGGTTCACAGCGAACCGCCCACCTCTCTCCTCATCGGAGCCTATTTTGGGCCAGACAGGAAAAAGTCACAGATTTCTTCTGTTGAAAACACAGACTGTTTCTCACGGTCGTATAGCCTTTGAGGTTATGCACTCAACAAGCAAACGTCAGAGGGGCTCGCTTTTCTGGAAGTGTTTGTGTTCCTTATTCCTGAAAAGCGTACAGATCCCGGTTCTAACTCATCAGCCTCCTAGTAGCAGTGTCTCCAACCGGACCCAATCAAAATTGCAACTCAACTGTGTAAACAGACCTCCGAGGGTCAATTGTCACGAGAAACAGTAGAAGAAAATGCTGTTGTCACATTGGAAAGGGAAATTGAGTCACAGAGCAGGCGGGTTTGCCAGAAAGCCTCATCCCCAACAGGAGCCCACCGTCCTTACAGTCTTGAGCCAGAACGAATGTTTCTCGGCAGCCGGTCTGTAAGGACCGGAGCCTTCTGCTGCCTCCCAGAGCCAGGACTTGGTCTTCAGAAGTGAAAGATGCTTCCAGGACACATCAGGACCTTGACCACAGATCTTATCCTTGCACTGGTTTATAACAGAAGCAAGGTGGGAAGCAACCCCAAGAGCATCTTGGGGTTTGAGGTTTGAAAATTAAGTTCTCCAGATCCTACCCTTCCTAGCCATCCTGTATGACAGATTCACTTTCAACAAAGCAGAGTTTGCTTTTCATAGCTCTTTTACTCAAAAGCAGTCACCTGAGGACAGTGAAGCAGGACTCCATTCCCTGCAGATGTAGGGCTACCAGCAATGAAGTTACTTCAGTGCTCCTACCAGCTCAGCAGCAGCGTTTAAACCAGGTAAACCCAGAAATATCCCTTCTTGTTCCAAAAGGAAGGGCAGATTAAGCCCTGGAATACGCAAGGATGAAATTCCCCCCAGGTCAGTATTATTCCTGCCACATTAGGTCTAGATTTGCCCTTTGCTATGAGCACAAGACCTGTGTTTTCTGGAGCACCAAGATAACTTGGGTTTATGCCTCCATTTCCAACCTTTACACAAAACTCAAGCAGCAGATCTACCCCAGGCCTCCAGTCCTCTGTTGTGTGGGGGAGTCACAAATCCCATCCGCACACAGAAATCCAGTAAAACACACGATTAACACGCTCCCGCCTCCCATCCACAGCTTGGATTTGCTGACCAGCATCCACCGCTTGCAGCAAGTCCCAGGGCTGGAGGAGTCAGACCAGATCCATTTGGGGCTAGAAGCAAAAATCGCTGTCTGAAATCTTACGGTCTGTATTTGCATGGGTCAAACTTGATGGTTATAATGGTCTCTTTGCAGCTCTAGAGTCTATAAAAGTCTAAACCCCACTTTCCTCTCAGACTCATTTTCAGCAGGAACCATAAAATAAAGTCAGGTTTCAATCAAATTTCCTCCATTTTCCTGTCCAATTAAGAACACTAATATCACCACAGATGTTATTAAATTAGATATTTCAAGACGGCCTAATTTGTTTGGTGTGCAGTATTTGTTGGTTTTTAATGTTTGCAAAAAATTTTTTTAAAAATCAATGCTGTACAAGATTTCAAGCAGAAAAAAAAAAGATGAAAATGGGATTGGGGAGCTCACCATTAGCAAAGTCAGTTACAAACCACTTCAAATGCATTTCTCCGTTAAATGTTACAGAAGCAGCAGCAGCTATGCAAAGACTCTGGTTACACAATTTCAATCATTTACAGTCCTCAGGTTTCAGATTAACAATGCATTCGCAAGGAAATGGATGGGGAAACAGGGGTAATTTTATCAGCTGGAATGGAAAGTGATGCAAATTACTGAAACGAGTCTAACCCAGAAGGCACCAAACTGCATTACGGGCAGAGTGAACGGCCACGCTCACCCCAGGTATAAAAGCAGGTAGAATATGATAACGCTGCATTGAATTTGTGCCCCTGCCATATATTAACACAGGAGAATTCCTTCCTCAGCACTCCCCAAAAGGAGGAAAAAAAAAAAAATCCCCTAGCAAGATTACAGAATAAATTGGGAACATCCTAACAGAAACTTTACCAGACTTTGAAAAGAAATAATCAGGAGGGCCAGTATTAAACCTGACTGTTGAGAACTCAAGGAATGCCTGTGCTCACACCCAGCCCAGCGCAGATGTGCAGTGCAGGGTGGCGAGAGGCTTTAGATCTCCATTAACACCAGCTGGTGCGGTGTGCCCTTACGTGTCCCTGAGCTCTCCCCGCCCTGAGCAGGGCCACATCTCCCCTGCATGAAGGGAAAAAAAAAAAAAAAAAAAAACCAACTTGAGGAGGTCATTTTTAGGATGGAAAAATGCAAATCCAAAACCTGCTAAGTACTTCTGAAGTGACAGGGGCTTGCTTCTATTTTTTCCAGAACAAATCTGTATTTAATGGCCAAAGTAAGCGTGAATGAAATCCTGCTCAGCAAGATCGTTTCCTTGCTGAGCAAATAAATTTCAGCTCTCTGAAGAACGCGAGGGAGGAGAACAGCACTTTGCCTAATTAAGGACAATGTGGTGGGGCTATAGTCCAGCCCCGGCATTAATGTGCTGAGCTCAATTATCTGCCCATCAGGTCACATTCTTAAATTCCTTTTCATCTTGGTATCACACATTATTCAGCATAATGAGTTTAATATTGGTAGGAATTACGGGCAGTGCATTTACACTAATGAAGCAAAATTACCCTGAAATTGCATTTTCTTTAATTTCAATCTTAAAACTTTAAAATAAGGTTGAAAATTGAAGTAATAGATGCAGTTATATGGTTAGAAGTTTATTAAAACAGGGCAAACACACTGCCTTAGATAAAATTTTGGATGGATTTCCATTAGTGTGTCTCTTACAATCCCACTGTAACACCTTGCCACAGAAAGGATTAAGTCCCACCCGACAATTAGGCGAAGTTCCCCTAGTGCTGAAGTGTCTGCAGTTCAGCTACACCTGCAAACCAGTAAAACCCATAGCTTACTGGTTTGTGACTGCACGCATGAACCACATGCTATAACAGCTTGCCGAGATTTGTAGCACAGCCCCAAGGACGCCCAAACCAGAGGCAGTCACGCTGTGTTCTCTTTACCCTTAACCTTCCATCTGGGGTCAAACCATCCTGTTTCAGCTCCAGCAGCAAGTGCAGGATTTCGTAGTGACAGTAACACCGTCAGGGCCAGATGTAGCCAAGCACCCAGCAGGAACTAGGGGACGGTGTTACCCAAGTTTGCTCCCCAAAAAACAAGTATTTCTGCAGCTCAGACTGAAACAGAGTATGGAAACATCTACCCAGGCACTAGGAGTATCTTGGACCCCCTCTGCATTCTCCACCTCTGCACCAAGGGCGAGCAATTGCCAGGCTCAGAGTCTGCATTTATTCTTCTGAACCTCAGTGTCACGAACAAGGCTGACAGTGGCAGAGCCCAGCCTCTGGCTGAAGGCGCAGGACAGCCATGGCGTTTCACTACACAATGAGACACTTAAACCTCATCCCAGACTCACATTAAGACCTAAATCACTCGACCAGGCAGGGAGCACACATCTGCTGCCCAGGCTGGGAAAAGCCCAACACGCTGCCAGCCACAGCACTCCTGCACTTGTGACACTGCCCGCAGATACCAGCGTGGCACTACAGCAACCGCGGGGGTCCAGGAGAGACCTTGGCTTCTGCAGGCTCTCTGGCACGCCAGGACATCACCTGGAGGTGTCCGATACACGAGAAGTTTCATTGCGGAGTTAAAAGACCACATGTAGGCTTTTCCTCACTGATAGCGCAGTAGCGGCGTTGGGAATATTGCCATAAACTTTAAGGAGGATTAGACAACAAGGCAGTAAAAGGAGATTTTGGGGCTTGTTATCCAGAGGTGAAGAGCCTGCTCTACGCTGGAGCTCCTGCTGCTGGTAGGAATGTCAGAAAATGGTCCTGTGTGTTAGTTATGGGCAGCAGGATTGGGCCTCAGGTTCATGTCTGTGTTTTAATCACAGCGGAGCAAATTAAAGGTAGAGTTTCAGTGTCTATTTTGGATTTCCTAGTGGGTGTATGCGAGAAACTCAACATTAATTAAGCCCCTTTCTCTTCATTTCTGCTTTGATATACAGCAGGTCTACCTTGCCCTCCTTTTAGCACTACTACATTTCACCTCAGGGGGAAAAAAAAAAGTACTAAGAATTTGTTTCCATCAATGCAAACTTGCCTTCCTACAGGGAGTTTAAATGACTGGCTGACTCCAAGGAGATGGAGGAACTATTTATCTCCATATTTTTAAATAAATCCCATTCTCCCCATCTCACCCCCTGCCACTGGAACTGCTCTAGAAGTGTCAAAATGCTGAGGTGAGGTCATTTAACAGCGAGAAGACGGGGTTTTTTTGTTACTGCTCTTGCCAAAGGACAAGAATGGGCTTGTGTTCCTGAGTGGAGTCATGTATCCGATTCATCCCAGGTGTCGGACATCTGCTGCTAGCTCTGCAGCCGGCTGTGTTAAGACACAAGAAACAGCAGCGACATTCCCAAGGAACAACTTGAAACAAACCCTCGGCACCAACAGACCTAAAACAGAAGCAACTGACAACCTTTGGGGCTTCTGGAAGATGAGCAAAACTCTGCCACAGTACCACATCCTCCGCCTACCCTCCCCCAAACCAAAGCTGCTTTTTAAGCAGTTTTTATCCCTTACAAACACTTCGTTTTTCCGTTCAGGACTGGAGCAGAGTCCTCAGCCTACAGTCAGGATGCAGGTAACTGTGCTGCGAGATCCTCGTCCCTCACACGGGTAATTCCTGGGGACCAAGCCTCCAGCTGTGTTCTGTGTCTTGTTCTCCTGGATGCCATGCAAAGCAATCAGGGAAAACAATTATGAAAAGATATTATCAACAAAAGCAAAGAGATGATTAGGAAAAAAATTGCCAGGCCAGGATTTACATACGAGATATGTGAAGGTGGAATAGGATCCGAGTTAGTAGGGGGGGGGGGGGGGGGGGGAAGAGAAAGAAAAGCAAGAACTGTTTCAACACAACAGTGCGCTTTAAATAACCAAATGAATTCTGAAAGTAAAACGGTACAGGGACTCATAACTCAGCCCTATGGTGACAGCCTCCCCACAGCCACCGCCTGCAACCTCCGACACAGCTCCTCGAGCAAAAATACCCCAGACTGCCTTGGCAAAAATTACAACCTGCAAACACAATCCACTCCCTACCTACCGCACTTCTTTGCGGCGAGACGGGAACAATATATCCTCACAGGTAGCACATGGAGACATAAAGCCCAACCACTTGTTCACATTACAGTCATCAGCAAACCTCCTGGTGGGGGAACGTTACGAGGCCGTGGGGAGAGCAGCGATATAAAGACCTGACGGCCAAGTTACAGGAACGGTTATTGAGACTGGCTCGGGATAATCACCCTAGATGAAGCTCTTCCCTTTCAGAGACGCATGTGTCTCTCCCCAGTATTTGAGCAGTTTACTTATGTCCATTATGAACCCAAACAATGAAACCCTACGCGCCACGTTGTGTTTCACCCCGCAGAGGAGAAACATGGAGAGCGGGGCTGCTGGGGGGGAGGCAGGCGCTTCCTGAAGACGACGGCTGACGATTTCCTGAACACCCGCCGCAAAAGCCACAGGAAGCTCCCCGAAGAGACAGACCCACTCCTCATCCCCAGGAGCAGGACCTGCTTAGATCCTTTCAAATAAAGAGATACAGTCATCATTACAGTAATCTCCCACCACAAATCATTGCGTTAATGGCTCAGGTCAGAACAAGGACATCTGTGTACTCTGTTCTTCTCACCCTTTCCAAATGCCACCGAGCAATAAAACACAAGTAGGAAATCAGTGGTGCCCTGTAGTCTTTGCTCAAGGGTCCCACTTTCCCCTCCAGAGGTACCTGTGATTTATTTCAATCAGCAACAGGACCGAGGCCCACATCTGAACCTGAGCATCCAGGAGGAATCTGCACATCACCTCCCCTCCTGATGCAAAGGCTGCTTCACCAAATCTGCTTTGTTGAGATGACTTTGTTCTAAAAGCTTTACCCCAAATTGTATTCTTAGGCTGAGAAAGAGCCAAGGCTGAGTTGTGTTACAGCATCGGTGTTTGCCCCAAGGCTGCTCCTTCTCGAGCGAGTCACCAAAACCACACACGGCCCCTAGGAAGCCAGAGGTCCACAGGACGATGGCCATAGCAGCGTCTTGCCCTGCTGCTCAAGCCCCGTTCGCGAGTAACAGCACACAAAGACAGACCGCCTACTTCAGGAAGCAAAAACAATCCGGTATTTCCAAGCTTGCCAAGTGCCTCACACATTTATCAAGTTCCACACTATTTGTTTTTAATTCATTAAAAACAGACCTAGAGATACATTATATGAAGGTAACGAGTTGTCACTTTTAAAGTTGCATGCTCTCAGGACAGTTGACAAAAAGCTTGACCTGATGTCCAAATACTTCAGGTTCAGAATTCTGCTTACCTAACTCTTTCCATCCAAGATCAATACCTGCCAATGAGTGGGAATTCTTCAGAGAAACACCACCGATCTGTTATAAACACGCAATCAAGCCCTTTCTTCTGCACTATTACAGGACACTGCTACACACACACATTGCTCCTCCGTTAGATATGCTGCGGCCCCATTTTCCAAAGGCTTCCATCTTCTGCCTTCAGCTTGTTTCAATTATTCAGGGCAACCCAGGCTGATAATTACACAGTCCCGTGTTGCTGAGTAAAACTGATGCTTAATTAGCCAGCAGGAAAGATCGATTAAGATACAGCAGGGCATCTTGCAAAGTTCCTCAGTGGGACTGCAGGGAATAGAGTCTGGCTGTGCCCTTCCAAAGGATAAAATTCTCCGCTTCTCAGGGACTCGACAGCAGTTTTATTTAAACTGGATGCTCAGATCCGTCAGCCACCCTGAGTTTTATTGTCAGGTCTTAACTTCGAGTGACACAACTCATATCTTATAACTAGAGCATTAACAGCAAGCTCTGGATCACATTTCTAGCCAAAAATATAATGCAGCTGAGGCTGAAAGTTTTATTTAAGCCTCCAGCAACCTGTTTTCTGTTTATGTTCCTTGGTTTTCCCCTAGCACAACGGAACAACCTTTGTTTGCTTCACTCAACCAAATGATGCAGCTCATGTTCTCACACAGGACTTGAACAGTCCCGAGGACATGAGATGTTTGGTACCCAGGTCAGACCCAGGTTTTAATTCCAGAAGTCCTCTTCATTCCTTTTTACTAGATCAAAGTCCAGGCAATACATATTTCCGCTCAGGAGCCACTTGTGAAATAGATACTTCCAGCAGTGAGCCAGCAGCACAAATCTTTGCTCACTGTATTGATTTACCCACAAGCCTAAGTATCAAGTGATGGATTTTTCCACAAAATACTCTCCAGCACAAGGGAGAAGGAAGAACAGGACAGGATCAGCAACCCACATGCAAAGGGCTGTACAGACACAGCCCAAGGCATGGCTTTTTACTTTGAAACACAAACCTAATTCCAAACAGAAATAACGACAACTTTGCAGACAACCACATAACTGGTTAAATAGGGTGTACAAAGAAGTGTGCAGTGCACCCTCACACTATGCCAAGCCCTGAATGTTCATTAACTTTCAAAGCATGGTCCAGCTAGTCGAATACAGCATGTGATACCCCATGGCGTGACGCTGTTCTGAAGCACTTTCATTAGAAAGTAATGTAGGTAACACAAACCTGGCTTTGACTTGCTGGAAGCCAAAAAGAATTGCATCCCTCTGCTCCCTTGCGTTAGCACTCAAGTTTTCGTTCTGCAGTCCATCTGCCAGGTAACCTTCAGCATCTGGGAAAGAGAATTACAGGTTAAAGCTGACCTGTTCTTGGCCAATAACCCCGGACTTGGCTGTGGGAAGCCCTCGAAGCACTGAACCAAGCAGTCTGAAGACTTCATTTGGAGAAGTTAAGGCATTGAACTGATTGCGGATAGAAGAGGATCCAAATATTGCATGCAATTACAGAGCTTCTCTCTGGTCACAATGGCAAATAAGCAACTGCAAAGAAACCACCATGCAGAAAAAGGGATGACGAAGGTGAAACGTGGGTAAGTCTATTGGACTAAAGTGCAACTCCACCTGCCTCTTTGCTGCCCCAAACTCTAAAAGTCTGCTGCTGTGAAAGGCTTTTGGCACTAAGCAAGGACACAGAAGTGGTTACCCCGTTCAGAGGGAGATCCAAAGCACTTTTAAAACGCCAGTGCAAGATATCCCCTGGCACTTCAAGGAAACCCTAACCTGTGGTTTTCACAAGGATGATCTTTGTAAAGGACAAGCACTGAACAACAGGCTGGTTGTGCACCAGCCTACGTGCACTTGTGTCACAACATGGGCTCTCCCACAAGGTTATCGCCGAAATCCTACACCCTGTGCTTGCTCAACAGAGGCAGCTAGACAAAAGTAAATATGGCATTCTCTCACCTGGAAACCACATCTATATGCAGAAATTTAACCTGAACTGGAAGATAAAAGGATTAAGTGTCTTCTATTTGCATAAATATTTATATTCCTTGCAGAAACCTCAAAAAAAAAAAAATCTCACAGAAGACAAAACAGTTCCAGTCACACCTGCTCTGTAAAGGAGAATAATTCTTGTACTTCAGCAGCATTACTGCGAGTTTCCCCTAGCAGAGAAAAGATTGGCTTCAAAGCAGTGGTGTTGTACATCCACAGGCCTCGCCATCCACCTTTCACTCGCGCCCCATACTGTGACACTAATGTCGGTTTAATATCCTGCTCGCAAGACTTTCAGCTCCTGATGCTTCAGCTGCTGGTACAACAGCCAGCACTGTTTAGCACACCCCAGGAATCCGCACAGCTCCTTAAAAACAGCTCCTCCACCTGCAAGCACATCTCAAGATCAAAATGCCACAAGAGAAATTAATACCTTTTTCTGTTAAAATCGTGAGCCCTCGTTTCTTTTTGTTGCCTGCTCATGACACACCCAAGAAAGGCTTAGAGCTTGGGGGGTGAGCTCTTTAAAGTGAAGAGCATAAGGAAGGTCATGGAAGGGAACAAGGCTGATGCTTGGGCATCCCCAGGGCCCTCTCCCACCCTCCCACAGAGGGGCAGGACCAGGGAGACCCAACTTTGACCACAGCAGCCTAGGAAGGAGGAGTGAATCCAGACCATGACACTTGCCTCCATAGCAGTCCAGTTCTCCTTTCTGGATTTATTCAGCTGAAAGCACCAGTTTCCATGGGAGCACTCACTGATATACACATTTCAGCCAAGGACAGACTCCTCCAGGTCCTCACTGGCTCCTTTCTCCGTCTCCCTGCCTTTCCTCCTACCAGGAGGGCTCCTGACCCACCAGAACCAGGTCTGCCTCATAGCTGCAGCCACCACTTCGTAGCTGAGAAACAGAGCTTGAAGCCCAAACACAGCACTGAGATACCGAAGCATCCTAGCATATCAGCGGGGTTGTGGGGATGCAGAGTCCCCACATCCCAGCAGACAGGCAGCAATGCTAATTCACAGCACCGCTCTCAAACCCACACCCACATCCAGCAGAGGTTTTGGGAGTTCCAGGAACGCAGAGGTGTCAGGCCACAACGCCTGTTAGTATCAAGTCCACTGCTAGTAACTTCGCCCTAGATGGCCTGCCCGGGATAACACAAAGGCTTTGCCAGAGCAGCTGAGTGAAGCTTTTTAAATCCCAGGCCAATCCTGTAATCCTTAGGCTCAGTTTCATTTCCATTACCTCCCTATGCAGTTCTAGCTGTACATCCAAGATACGGTACCAGCTTACGACAAGCCTAGCAATGCCGAGGCTTACACCACTTACAAATTACATAGAAAGTACCCAAGTACATATATCTAAGCACAAAGGATATATCTTGCTCCGAGGAGCTTATTGCTTAAGAACAGATGAGGCTAAGGGGACAATTTATTATATACAAACCAGCATAAAACCAGCACAGTAGAAATGGGTCAGCGAGAGAAGCTGCACACAGGCTGTATTTCCACAGTGGAAGAGAACAAGCAGGAAAAACAAACTGCTCCCAGAACTTGTGCAAATATCAGCTGCATCCCTCTGTCATTTTTAAGCACAGATTAGCTCCATGAGTATGCGATTAGCTCTAATACGGTATTTACTTACTGGGATGTCAGCACAGATCAGCTGCTGGATAAGTTATGGCAGAACCAGGGTCACTTCTGCAAAACAGGCAGAGCCCCTTTCAGAGCCAGCCACTATGTTTATAGCGCCAGGAAATGAAAAAGAAAGGCTAACCATAAACTCTCAAAGTGGATCAGGAAGAGCAATATGTAAGCAGCTCTAGAGTAAATCACCCTAATGTTAGTTTTACTGCTTGTCGGTAACATTATATTCTTGATGTTTATAGATTGCTCTCTGCGATCCACTCTGAAAGTTTACAGGACTCTCCTTTTCATTTCCTGCAGCTAAAAAGGTAAGAGTGGAAAAAAAATAGTTGAGATTTCATCAAGTGTTTCAGGGGGGTTTCTAGAGGCAATTGCAGTTATCCACTTTAATCCTGCAGGAGATCCACAGCACCATAAGAATTATGTCGCAACCACTGAAGTCCAGGTAGTAAATAACCTTTTAATGGCAGCACTAAATTCTAGGAGTTAATCAGCACTCAATGAGCGGAGCTGAAAGGTATTAAGATGCCATGGGTATTCTCTCCGTGCACATACACACAATCGCTTTTTTTTTTTTATTGCTCTTTTCTACTCCTCGGCCATCAGAAGGCTGCCGACAGAAATCCTACACCATGCGCAGAGGAACTAGTCCCACGGAATCACAACGTTTTAGCCATGCGAGATAATGCTGAGCCAACCCGTCTGCTCCAACACTTACTTGATGCTTCACACAATCCCTCCTGCAGTTTATCACCCCAGCTGGCTGGGAAAAATTAGTTTAAAAAAAAGTTTAGGACACCTATCAACACAGAGAGCGCAGATACCTCGAGCTTCCATGAGACTGCATTAATATTCCCAAGATGCATCCCAAGACAGGCAGGGATTTGGAAGGCTAGCTGCATCATCCCCTGTCCCGCTTGTCAAAATAAAAGCTGTGAACTGTCACACACGGTGTTCCTTGACTTTTCTGCAAGCCCAAGAAAGGATGGTTTAATTGTGAAACAACACTTTTCAGAGGAGCCTTCCTGCTTTTGTGGGGCTGAGTCAGAAAAAAACTTGAGACCTGAAGCAATCATCATCCATCCTCCTACAACGGACTGAACAGGACCCTCTCCCCCATGCGATGGACAACGGGGGAACTGAGAACAGCTTCCAAGTCTCAACCCCAAATTCCCCAATATTTAAATTCCAGAGCTACTCATGATGCTACGCCAATGCTGACTGTGGCTTATTAGCCCTCACAAAACAGAGCATTTTATTGTTTATTTTTAAAACAGCGTTGAGGCCGCTTGCCTGGCAATTAGCAGATACCGGCTTTGTCATGCTGTGCAGGTGCCGTCACAGCCTCCCAGCACAGCACCTGCTCTGTCCGCCTGTGCCCAAACTCCAGCAGGAAAACAGCTTTCCAGCCCCACTGGCTGAAGCGAAGAGGATCAAGCAGGGAAGGCAAAGGGAGGATAATCTGACTGCCTTTGCCTCTGCAAATGAAAACAGAAGCCCTGGCTTTGTCAGGCATATATCACATTTTTTTAGAACCACTGTTTCAACCTTCATAGGAGAAATTTGTGCTAAACAAACATGAAATACCCTTAAGCAGGAGTAGTTTTAAAAGGGACCTGACTGAGCCAAAAGTTAAACCCTGTGCAATTAACTGACAACACAGTGTTAATGAGAACTTGGATTGCTTATTTGCAAGGTGGAACCTAAAGTAATGTAATTGCTGCAACCACATCTACTCACAAACAGAAAATAACAAGCATTTGTAAGCATCGCAGGATTGCAATGTAGAGAATAGCCCTACTGTGTCGGCTTTCGACCGCTGCAACCTCAGAGATGCCTTACCTGATAAGAACACAACTGTTACTAGCAAGCCACCAAGTACCCGCTTTTGTGCATCATGTAAACAGTCCTGCACGAGGGACCAAACTTTAATGTAAGGAAGCAGGTGTAATGCCCGTACATCAGTACGTGTTTCCTCCTCTATTTGTAATTTTTATTTTAAATACAAGAATTCTTACGGCGATGCATTTTGCAAACACTGTAATAGCTTAAGCTCCTTCCTTTCCAGCCTGCATAGCCAGAAACCTGCTAAGCCACCGGAAGGCCTCAAGCCCATATAGATTGTTAAGACACAGCAAGTTTGATACAGAGGTATGTGACATGCAATTAATCTCCATTCATAGCCTGCTATACCTGTCAGCAAACAAAGGCTGTGCTTTAGAAGGAGATCTGAAGCCTTCAATTAAAAACAGTCAGCTAACAAGAAAATAATCCAAGTTAAAGGAAGGTGGCAGGTGCCGAAATGAGTTGTTTACAGAAGTGTCAGCGCTGAACAATAAAGTGCTGCACATCAAAAACGTGAAAGGGTGAACTTCACCGAGGCACCCCGTGATTAAAAAACAGAGGAGAAAATTTACACCTACATCTGGGGGAAGACACAAAGCATTTGGAAGAGAGCTTTGACGGGCTTGGAGGCTGCACACACACCCTCTCAGACAGATCCCAGGACTGGAAGTTATCCCGCACCTCCGAGGCGAGCGCTCCGTGCTGCCGGGAGCCATTGCGACAGGAAACAAAAGGTCACAAAGCTTCGCAGCAGCCGGGGCCAGCCCCAACACAACCGCTCCAAGCGGTGAGCGGCAAGATGTAACCTAACGACTCCTTCCCACTGCCCACCCACGGCTGCGGCAGCAGGATGTGTCGGTAGCACGTGCACACCTTGTTCAGCGATGGGCTGAAGCCGCTGCTCCAGCCTGCGGTGCTGCTGCCGACGGTTTATTTACGGGGCGGTGGTAATGTGGTCACCTCTGCATGGCACTTCTCTCGCCCAGCCTTTGCTTGCTACACCATGGGGTCAGCAGCAGTTGCAAACGTCCGTACAGAACATCCTTGTGTTTGTGAAGCATATTTTGCTGAAGAGTTTAGCATGGTTTCTGCTTGGTGGACCCAGAACCTCCATGATTCGAGGTGTAGCAGTTTGAGTTTGTGAAGAAATCCAGGAAAAACAACTTCAGAAGCCTCCCACCTGCCATCTTACACACACAGAGGTAAATGCTGTCAGCTCAGCACAGCTCATTCACGCAGATGCTGAGACCTCAGGAGGTCACATTCAAATTATCAAGCAGAAGCGGGGCTTGACGCCAGCGCTGCCATCTCAGCCGTACCCCCATTTTCAATGGGGTTGAAGCTTTCCTGAGGGTGCACCCCCACCGAGCGAGCTTGCTCGCTGCATCCCCAGAGCAACACACAGCACTTGCACAACATCTAAAGCCAGAGACACCACTATCACAGCCACAACAAAAGCCTGCTGATAGGGCTCACTGTAGCACACAAGCTTCTTGTGCCCTTTGTACCCACTCCCTTCGCTCACCCTAGGGATGCTCACCAGTGCAACCACTCAACACCTTAACTGAAAGCACTCAGCAGGGTCACCTTCTGGCCATGCCAGAAGACACCCCTTAATCCTGCACACACTCTCTTCCCCTTACACAGGGTCTGGGACCACCACAGAGCTTCCCCACCCCAACACAGGCATGGGCCCCGCTGCCAGCTCCTGAACAACATGAGGACAGCCCCAAAAACACCAGGACAGGCAGCCACATCCCCTACACTCTCACTAGGGTTAGAGCCAGGGAAGGCATACATAACCAGAGGACCCCAAAACCATCAGCATTAGGGAAGAAGTAGCTCCCACAGTCCTTCGACTCCTCTCTCTGGCTCAGCACAGCAAGGTGCAAAAAGCTTTTCAGCTTCTTTCCCTGCAACCACAGCAGGTTTCCCCCATGAAGCAGAAGAGGAGCAAGGAGGAATTTGTGGTTACCTTCCAGGAGCCTCTGAATCTCCTCTGGGATCATGATACCTGCCATCTCCTTTCACAAGAGTCAAACCTGCTGCTACTGCTCCTGTCCCTCAGGGGCAGGAACAAAGGAAGCAGGGAGGGCGGGGACACCCCAAAAAAGGCAGGAGGAACTGCTGGGCTCCACTCAGATACCTCCTCCTCCTCCTCTTACAGCCCCAGCCAGCTTGACTCTACCTCCTTGTAGGCAGCTGAGGTGCCTGGCTCCCCTGAACACTGAGCACCCCCACACTCCTGAGAGCCAGAGCTCCAGCCAACAAGCTGCCAAAGTGCCTGACCCCAGCAACAGCACAGCTGCATTGGCATTTTAATCAGGTGGCAATTAGGAGGGCATCTCCTTCGTTATCACACAACTCAGTGCACCTGCACCTGCAGAGCCGGGCCCTGAGCAGCCATGGATTGAACCTCCTGTGCCTGGTCCTTGCACAGCAGGAGATGGGGCTTGGAGCTGTTCCAGGCACAGGCAGGCTCCCTCCTCTAATGAGCCGGGGAAGAGGATGGTACTTGGCTGTTCTGCAATAAAACTTCCCCTCTTCCTGCATCCTGCATAAGAAGGGGGCTAGGTTGTAATAGCCATTCATATTTCTACGTCTGGCCCAGAGAAATAACAGGATTGCACACTTTAACTTGCTTTATGACAGGCAATAAATGCAAACTGCACTCTACAAAACAAAAATGGCATCGCATTAGATTAACCCACAGCCCTGCGTCTGCTCCTCTCCTGTATAAATGAATTAGCACAAGCTGACTATGAGGATACCACTATTATTTTTCATTCTTGGATTCCCAAATTTTAGGCTCAATATTGACAAATCCAAAGACAGTCGTCTTTATCTGAAGCTCCTCGATGATTCCAAAGACCAGTTTGAGATGTCCCATAGGTTAAGTGTACAGGATCCAGTCCTTTGCAATATCCTGGTATCAAACATATATTTATTCTTATAGCACATAGAAAAGGCTATTCTGAACATGCTTGCCGCTTTTACTTTTCTGGTATTTTAGGCCTGGCATGTAATCTTTAATTATATTTTCCCAACATAGCAAATGTTGGAGATGGCAAAAAAGGGAGCAATCCAGATGCGTTGGCCACAAAACACAAACCCACACAGCTTCCCAAAAGTTACTGCTTGCTGCTTTCAGCAGGAGCACAGCACAGCTCCTGACAGGGCAGAGCCAGGGCTGCGTACCGAGGGGTATCATAAAGCGATGAGGCACCGACACTCCGAATCCTCCCCTAAAACTGCTCCTCTTGCTGCTTTGCTGTCCTCCTGCTCTGGGCAAGCCAGCCTGCCACAGTAATCATCACAAGCTGGCAGAACAAAATCTGTAGGGGAAAAGAAAAGAAGAAGTGTGCATTGGGCTCCCAGCCTGCAAAGGCTGAGATACGCAAACACTTCGCCACAGTCCCACTGGCTTCAGTGGGACAATGCCATGTCGTGAGGCTGAGCATATTTCCAAATAATCGCAGAATCAGATTCTGACAGCTCTCTGGATGCATCACCTGGACGGAATAAAGGTTTGGTTGTTTGGCAGCAGGCCTTGGATAAAGGAAACCTGGAGCAGATTCCAGATTTGCCCCAAGCTTCTTGCTTGGTTCAGTCAAGGCAATCTATGCATTTCAGGCTTAGCTAACATATGTGATATAAGAGCGATACTGGCAAAGGCTTAGATAGGGGGACGATGGGAATATATGAGAGGTGCTTCTCCATACGCTATCAGCTGCTAAGATGCTTGGTGACCCACTTTCTGAGACACGGGGGTGAAACAAGAGAAAAGACTCTGTGATGCTTTCGGTTGCTCGGTACAAATCAGATAAAGAACAGGTATAAGATAAAGGACAGTGCTTTGTGTTTTTTGGTTTTGGGTGTGTGCCTGCAGTTCTAGTGTGTTGTCTCCACTGTAGACAGTGGAGTGAAAGGCGAAACCCCCCAAAGCAGCTGCAAAGTTCTTTTGGGACTTTTTAGTTGAAATATGCACTTTTATGCATGGGGACAACACCTCAATAACTCACGTATAAATAACACTTGTCAAGAAGGGATGGCTTTAAAGGAGAAGTGAAGGTACCGTGACCATGAACATGTTTGGTGGATGCGGCTGATTTACCAGAGAAGTAACGTCGCGCTGTTTTCTGTGTAGAATCTCTCCGCGTGGCAATGCTGAAGTGGCAGCTGCCATTTGGGGTTTAGTCGCAAAGAAGAGAAGACAGTGTGTTTTCTCTCCTGCTTAGGGAGGTTCAATTGCTCTCTGGATCTAGGAAAAGAAACACACCACCACTCCTGATTTGTCACTTGGCTGTGCTCTGCACGCACATGTCATTTCAGAACAACCTGGAGACAGACTTCACGTCTGACATGGCCAATCCAGACCCTACAGGTTTCCTATCCTGAACAAGGTCACTCAGTTACTGTCCTTCCCCCTTTACCTTGTGCTCCACTGCGTGGGCCGGCCCACGCTGACAGCACTGCTGCAGCATATTCTTGGTTTTAGGACAACACGTACAAGAAATTGCTCTTCAGCGGATGCAGAGGTCTTAAAGCACAGGAAACATCGCTGCAGTTCAGAGGGCCTCACACGGGAGATTGCCTTGCATGTACATCACAGCAGTCTTCCCCATTACATCTCCTAGTCAGGTAGGGTTTCATGAGTCAGGATTTAGAAAATTGAGAGTCTCCCATGGGAGCAAACCGTGAATCTCTGTTAGCTGCCTACGGCTCCTGACACATTTGAGTGGTTCTGATTGTATGCAAGAAATGGGAGCGCGTGTAGGTGGATGTGTACAGTAGATGGATCTGTATACATGTTCTCACCTAGAGGTGTTTAAGGATAAATATTTAAACACTTCTGTGTAGAAATCCTGGTCAGTTCATTACAGACTACAAATAAAAAGCAGCTGCTTGCTGTGACTAACTTTAAAAATGAGTTTATAAAGGAATGAACTAGGTCCCTTAGACGGAAGAAACTGCCTTGAGATATGCCAGAAAGATCAATAAAACCTGATCAATGCAAATCTCAGAGGAAGAAATGTTCATGCAACTGCAAAGAAAAGGGTCACCTCACATGTTCTCTGCATTTCTGCAGCTCACATAATAGTCTGAAAGCATAGCGTTGTAAAGAGCGAACTAGAAGATACCTGGTCAGTGAGTCTTGCCCAAGAGTTAAACTGATTTATCATATTTAGGGTCTGGAAGAAATTTTTCCTTGTGTCAAACTGGCAGTGACTTGTTTTGCAGGTGTTTTGTGTGTTTCGCCTTCCTTTGCTGCCTTGGGTGTGATCACCGCTTAAAAACACTTGGGGACTTTACCCAACAAATTTCCTGCTGTTGCAGTGTTTACAGCATCAGTAAAGCTCTAGATCTTTTCTGCTCGACTTCTGAGATGTATTGCAGTTGTGATTGTTGGTCTTTTGCTACAGATCTTAAGGTTATCACAGAGCATTGAAAATAGCATCATGTGTAGATGCTGGCACAGTTGCACCCTGGCTGCTTTTGGACCACACCTCCATCCCATGGTCCTGGTGGCCAGAGACAGGACCCAGCACCTAGAATGGTCCCCTCGGGCCCTGCAGGAAGATTTTGTTAAGGCCAGGTTGACTGTGCAGCAGCTGTTGTTATTATTAACTCCATTTTACTGAGGAATACTGAGGCATAGAGCCTCAGCTGCCGTGCAGACATAGGTGCTATTACCCGAAGCCTTAGCACCAAGCCAAGCCTTCCACTCAACCTTATGCAGCTGCAGACAGAGCCAGGCAGACTGATTCCCAGGCAAATGACCTTTTTTTCCTCGCCTTTTTCCTTGCCACTTTCATTTTTGAATGTGTGAATAGGTTACAAATTTCGTTTAGTGGTCAGCCGGGAAGGAGATGGGGGAGTCTGGGCAGTGACTGGCAACTTCCACTGCATCGTTGTTATGTAGCATCAAGCTTTACGGGCTCTAGATGTAAAGCTGCCTCCCTACATGATAAAAGCCCCACCTTAATCATTTTAGGTCCCAAGTTCAGCAGACAGGCTCTCTCCTAATGATATTCTGTTAAATGGACAAATTCCTTTGAAGGCTTGTCTTGCTTTGAAATCCAATTTCACAGGAAGCCAGATGCGATTGGGTGTAGCTATGGAAACAAAGCAGGGCAGCCTTAGAGGAGCTGAGCGATGCAAGGTAAAATGTGAGAGCCGGGGTCCTTTACTGCGCTGTCAGAAATATCAAAGGATCTGGAGAGGTTGGCAGGAGACGTGTCCCTGTTACGGGCTGTTCTGTGTGGCTGGGTACCAGTGCCTGTCAGTGGAGGTAAGCAGCCAGCTCTCCTGTCACGCAGCCTGAAGTAGAGCTGAACGCACAAAACCAGGGGGGTGCAGGCTCGCCAGTTCCCGTCTGCCCCCTCCCTGCTCCTCCAGCACATCAGGATCTCAGCCTTCCCCTCGCTGCCATTCGGAAAGGTTAACAACAAAAGGGTAACAAGGTTAAACCACAAAGCCCTGGCTGATAACAGCCCTTTCAAGCAGCTGCACTGAAATTAATCTGAAACTTCTAGTAATTAGATAAGATAAGGATGTGTGCATGCTCGTGCAGGCACACGCTGACCCTGGGACACCCATTCCGCAAAGGAGGTGGAGGATCACAGGCTTCATTAAACTGGATCAGGTTATTTGTTCACCTAGTCTGGTGCTGCAGCACTGAAAGTGCATTTCCAGCCCCTTTATTCATCTTGCTCAATATCCCTGGATAGTGCACTGACTTGCCCTTTTGTCCTCTCTTCCCAGTACTGTAGCTCCTGCCAATTCAGAGCAGACTCTAATTCTTGCTTTTTCAGAGCAGATGCCAGTCCATCCATTTCTGTATCACAGCTCCTGCCATTCCAGGGCAAATTGTTGGGCCACTGGGTGTCATTTGCTGCCTCTGACAGTGACCAACAACTCAGAAAAAAGGCAACTTTCCAATCTGGTAATGCACCTGACTGCTTGAATAATGTCTCCTGGTTTACTAATCAGCTATGCCATGCTAATGCTCCGCTGTAATCCCAGAGTTTACATGCTTATGTCATTTTCATTGTTCAACAGCTCGTGTATCTTTTCGTGTGACTCAGTCAGTCCGTTAAAGGTTGGTTACAATCTTCATAAAGCCTCTTTCATTTGTTAAAGCTAAGTGGTCTTCGGTTGTCTTCATAATTCGATTCTGCACCTCTGCTTCACAAAGGCTTGCAGGTTACTGTTCATCAGTTTCTGAAGCCAAAGAGAAACAAAAATATGTCAGCAGCTCTGAGTTATGGTAAACAGATCTGGTCCCAGAGCAAAACTAAATGACTGGACCTTGCTCCTGGCTTAGACGCCAGACTCTGGATTCATTTACCTTCCAGACATGCTGCATTTTCTCTGCTGTGAAGGCTTCTCGGAAGCAAGCAGGTGTGTTGAGATGTATTTATTAGAGGATCTGTGAATGTATCGTAACTGTATTTCATCACGCCAGCACATTCGTTACAGTAGGACCCCACTGAAATGTTCCACTAGCACACATAAACCCCTGAAAGCGTTTATAGCCTGACCGGACAAGATGAAGTATAGATGAAGTATCTCGAGAGAAGACCCTGGGAAAATAAACAAGGGCGCTGGTGCCTGGGCTAGCATTCAGGTTATCAAGGTCCATGCTGCCATTGTCAACGGCAGCGCTTTGTGCACAGCACCCCAGAAAAGGAAGAGCAGAGTCGGAGCAGTTGTCAGCAGAGAGGGAAGAAGGAAGCTCCGAGTCTTAACCCAGGAGCGGAGAGGCCCAGCTTTCCTCCCCTGCTCTTCTGTGCAACACGACTGTATGTCAGGCTCAGGTTCAAGTCCAGAGTCCAGATTCCTCTATGCTCACCACGTGGCCCCTCACTGTAATCCTACGGACATGAGCCAGCGAAGTCTGGGCACACTTTTCTTTTTCATACGGCACAAACATCCTCTCACCTTCAGGGTGAACGGACTCCACTGGTCCATCCACTCCTACATCTCCCTTGCGGAGGTGTCATGCGGCAAGGAGGTCTGTCTCTGGGAGTACCCCCAGTGATAAGTGGGGTGGAGGTGGTCTGTGAGGTGACAACGTGGAGGAGGCATCTCCCCACAGCATGTTCTCAGAAAACTTGTGATCCTGCAGCTAGGTGTGGGGAATGGATAGCACCACTGGAATCCTAAGCAGGACACAGCTCCGAGACAGCGTTTCCACGGCCTCTGGCAAAAGCTGGCCAGCATCAGGAAGGGAATGACACTCTGTAAAGGGAAGGATTAGAAAGATAGGAAGCCAGAAATGAGCAGTGGGCTGAGCTCCTGTGGAGGCTGCTGTTCCTCAGGCTGACGGATGGGCTTCAGTTTAATGCAAAGGTGATATTGATCCCTTGCTGTTTGGTTACAATGTGTGATGGAGCTGCCCTCTGCCCTGTAGATGTGTTGTAGCACCTCTTCTCTTTCTCCCAATCCTCATCAAACTACTTTAATGACTCTTTTATTGACAACACCGAGTCTTAATGAGGAGGACTGCCACACACTTCATTAAGGCTGCAGAGGGGACACTTCCTATAAACAGCTAGGACCAAGGGCTGCCATCAAGGCTGAGGGAGAAGGATGAAATTGAGGGAGGGTCCATGTTCTCTAGAGGAAGGAGAGCTCCCTCTCTGCTCCTGAGAGAGAACAAATATTTAGGACAAAATTCCACATGATCTGAGCAGCAGTGGATCGAGGAAGGAGAGATCAGTCCTGGAGAAGAGTCTTGGTGGACACAAAGGATGTGACACGAGAGCTCCTCGAATATTTCAGTTCAGGATGAGGATGAGAGATGAAAAAAATGTTGAGTGGTTAATGGCTAAATTTAACCTTGATTTTATTACTCGGTATAATAATAACACAGTATGTCTACACTGCTGTGGAAGGTGGTGATGGCAGCATGTGTCAGACACCTGCGAACAGGAATACAGACAGTGACGTAGTGTTGGCTTTGGTACAGGCTGCCAAGCTAGCGTTACATGGTTGGCTCACCTGCACTGAGATCCGGGCTGCCACAGCTGAGTTTAAAGCCAGTTCGGAGAGATCTGTGTAAACATCGATCACATCATTACACTTGACGGTCCTGAGATTTCATGGACAGCTCAGTGACATTTCAGATTAAACTGGACCAGCCATTCTGTGAGGTTTTCTTCATTCTGGAAAAGAATCTAAAACCAGCACAAAAGACAGATTTGGGGTGGAGGGTCTGGATTCAGAAGAGACTCAGATATGATGTTCTAATGTAGCCCTACTTCTGCATTAACATCCATAAATCTCCATCCATCACACAGTTCTATTTCAATTATTGAGCCAATTTCCAGACACTTTTATGATGTATTGTTTGATTTTATTAACTGGAGTGAAGGTTTAAACTCACTGAATTCCCATAGTAATCTTGCCCTGTAACCCTACCCACCTTATCAAATCTTGCTTAATGAAATGCAGGCATCTGTCTTAATGGCTTTCAAACTATGCTATGTAGACTGACCCAGATGTTAGTTCATAAATAGGAATATTTGGAGGTGTTAAACAGGGTAGCTGGAGACAGAGGTAGGTCCCTGAAGTGATCTTTTCTCTTATGAAGAAATCAGTGATATGGGAGAAATTACTATAAATCTTCATGAAGAAAAATGAGAGCCAGAGGCCTGGGGAATGGAAGCACAGCGCTGCGAGCAGCACAGCAATAGTAATTTGGTAAAAAATTATTTCCTGAAGAAATTGATTATTTTGGCAGAAATTTAAAAATCAAACTGGTTTGACTTAAGACCAAAATATTCATCTGAAGTATTTTGCCTGGGGCCTGTGGTTGTTCTGCTGCATGGAAGCAGGAATTTGGGTGTTTCGGGTCCTGTGAAGATCCTTAGTCAGATCCTTAGTCAGATCCTTAGATGCCTTCCCTGTGGTGCTCGACCTGTCTTGGCAAAGGGGGGATGTCCTCAGGAGCCACGGCACATCCTGGGAGCAACAGCCGAGGCGTGGCAAGGGGGATGCAGGGCCTGTGTAAGTTATTACATGGAGTACTGGGATTACGTCCGATGTAATATGTCATGTAATAGTATTTGCAAGTTGAAACACATTCCATTCCAGGTAATTGAGGGCATTTCATTGTTGAAGGAGAAGAAAAAAAAGTCTTCAGAAAACAAACACTTTTCCTGAAAAAAAAAACCAAACAACCTCATTCTTTTTTGCATTTTAAAAATAGCAAAAAGAAATCCAGGCAGTCTTGGAAGCAGCCCTGCAATGTGATGGACGCAACACCAGGGGCTGGCTGCAAGCGTTGGCTGTCTCGCTGTTCCTCCAAAGCTGTGATGGTGAATAAGCCATGATTTTTGTCCCTCAAGGGTTTTTTACTGCCACACTGCATCATCTCAGCTCTTCAGCTTCTCCTTCCCCACAGCTGCTCTTGTTCCATACTCATGAGAAAGAAAGAAAGAAAAACTGACAAGGCTGCATGACAATCTGGTATTTAGTGTGACAGTTAAACTTAATGATATGGGAGGCATGTTAGGCTGTATTACAAGCCCATTATCTGCGAGCTTGGATATTGGATGCATTACATTATTAATTAAACACAAAAATGACTACCATTAGTTGGCGATCTTATCTGCTAAAAGAACTGGAAGGCAGAAGTATTCCCTAAATTCAAGAGCTTATTGTTTCGTTCCTGTCATTTTGTAAAACAGTTACCCTTCCGTTTCATGCTTGTCAAGCAATCAATGAATGTTTGCAAACTGCTTTGAGATCCTCCAATGAATGATGCTACAGTTTATAAATGCAAAGTGTTACTACAGTTCATTCATTATGAAACTAAAGGATAAAACTTGCAGATGCAAAAGAATTCGGCTTGAAAAATACCCCAAACATTTGTGCAGCTGTTGTTATGTTGCCCCCTTCTGCCAGATGCTTTAAACACTCTTATGTGAGGGACAAATTCAATCATCGCAGAGCTGCCCTCAAGGTGAAACCCTAGAGACACGTTTGAACTAAAGGCACTAACGCCTAGCTCTTACACTCTCCATGCGCAGATTTCAGAACGTTTCGAGTGCAAAAATGCGATCCCCATTTCATGAAGGAGGAAACTGAGGCTGAAGGAAAGGAAGAGTCTTGCCTAAACAACACTTCGAGCCAGTGAAAGAAGGAGGAGCAGAGCCCATGTCCTCTGAGTTTCAACCCAGCGCCCTTCCCACTAGCTCAATTCATTTTAAAGTTTAAAACCGGAATCTTCTTCTAGCAGCTCCTACTGCAACGCATATCCTCCAAGGGTGCAATTCTGCAAAGTGCTGGGCACTCTGGCCTTCTTCCAGTGAAGCACTTAAGTACGTGGTTAACTCCAGGCTTATGAATTGTCTAATTGAAAACAGCGGAAATGGTACTTTAAAAAGAAAATAGCAGAGTTTCCCTAATTAGTGCTTCCCACTTCAGGAAACAGCAGACAGCGTCTGCTCTAGGAGCCGTGTCACACTGGGCCCTGTCCATAGGCAGTGGAGAAACGGAGGGTGGCACTTCCACAGCCTCACCCCACCTATAATCTGCACTGTCCTCCGGAGCTGCTCATTTCTTCCACTGGCTGTAGAGGCCGTCTGTGCCTGACTGCACATGGAAACTGCAAGGACGGCCTCTCTGGATGCTACGCAGGCACAGCACAAGCACTCTGTGGGTGAGTATTGAACTGGGCTTCTCAGACAACGGCCCAGATCTTGAACTGCATCACCAGCAAACTGTGCTTAGAGTTTGCTGCCATCTCCAATGTGGATGGTCTCCCGTGTGGCTAGGGAAGGAGCACATTTCTGACATTCTTACCCACAGCTCTCACCATTCCCTGCTCTGCTAGGAGCTGTGGTTCCAGCCGTGAGGAAGCACCTGGCAGTCCTGCAGATCTGACCTGCTTCCTGCTGAATGTTCGTGGGTGAAATTACACAGATCTCAGTAAAGTTAACCAAATTCCCCAGGGCAGAGTACAGCAACCAGATCAGAGAAGCATCAGCCTCTGCTGCAGTAGGACAACCTAGATAAACGTTACAACTCATTGTCTGGATCCAGCCTACTCCAGTGATTTGGTCAAAGTCTGTAGAATAGCTTAGGATCAAACCTGGTCTCCTAAATACGGCTCCAGTGCATCACTCTTACAGCAGGGCTTCCTCTCTTTCATCCCCTTATCACTTCCAAACAGATCCAGGCAGGCAGTAACAGTGCCTCTCTGCTGCCTCTGTTTCAGCTTGAAAAGGGATGGTGGTAACTTGTGTGAAAAGTTTGGCCTTTCTTTTGAGTCACCGATTAGTATAAACAATGGTGTGTGCCTTTTGGAGTGGTTATTCACACTACAGATCTCTAGCCAGCTAAGTGCCTGATTATCCCACTAAGTCTGAAAATCTCTTTTCCTGCTCTACTTTTCTTTTATCTCCTCTGATGTAAATATCTGCTACTTTGTACTGCACTTCTCTAAACTTCTGCAACCCCCTACTTTTAACCTCCACTCTCTGTTTCTCCGCTTCTACCCCAGAGCAAATGGAGATTATTCAAGGTGAAAGAGAGGGCAGTGGAGAAGTACCCTTCATCGGTAGGGATGTCTGCGGTGCTGCTGTGCTGCCCTATTCTCTCTCACTCTGCATTTGCATGGCTTTGGGGGATGCACATATTAAAGTGTATGGAGATGTAATCCACCAGGATTACAAGGGTTTACGATTTCAAATCAAAGCATTACAAAGGTCAGATATCCAACCCAGAGCAAGCTGATCTGGGATTCCAGCTGATGCCTTTTCTTTCTCACCTCCTCCTGAACCAACTGATCTCTTAGTCATGGCTCTGCATCCTCTGTCTACAGCACTCACAGTAATCACTCTTGTGGTGCCTAAACAATGGATCTCTTACACTGAGCTGGGCTCCAGGGGCTCCTGAGCTGGTATGCAAACTCTTATTCTTTGTACCACGATAGCTTTGTTGAATCCTTTCATAGTGCAGATTTCTGCTGGGATAGGCAAGCGGGGCTAAGAGATGCCCCAGAGAGCTTACAGTCGATGCATAGGACAGGAGACAAGAGAGGGAAACAAAGAGGTAGGACCTTAAGGGGTTTAGGGATGAGAGTCTAGTGGAAAATTCAGCTAGATGCACTGGTCCCCAGCCTGTCCAGCTCCCTGGAAGCATCCTTGGCTCCTCACACCACAAAGTACCCTTTATGTATCACTCTGCTTCTAGCTCTTGAGTCCGTCCCCCTTGTTTCAACTCTCCTTGCCACAGTTCACATTTTGTCACACCCTTCTGGTTAGGTAAACCCGTGACACTCCCCCGTGCTGGTTCAATCCGTATCATGATGGTTCTTTTCTTTGTACCATATACGTTAAAATGTACACCTCCAGCTCTCGCTCCCTGCTGTCTGCGGAGGGAGCCTGGATATCTACTTGCAAACTGAACTTGCAGAAACTAATGTTCAGGGAGAGGAAGCTTTACCTGACCCACTTGAGATCACACAGAGAATCATGGAAGAATCTAGAACTGAAGCAAGCTTATCTCAGATCCCATCGAATGCTTCAGCTACAAACTTCCCATTCTGTGGGGCACTGCTCTGGTTCCCAGCCACCTGCCCTTATCACCACAAGTGCTTTTCTCCTGTAGTTTATCTCCTTTCACCCTGTCTCCATCAGCTAGTCCCCAGCTCCCAGCTCTCCTCTGTCTTCCACCAAATGATCAGAGAATCACGTCTGCGAGAGGAGCAGGGAGAGAGCAGCGCCTGGGTCCTGTGTCAGTTTTATTTACCTTCATTGCACTGCCTTCCATTGCTTAACAGAACAGTTTTATACCAGAGAAAATTGGAAGCTAAGTAGTTGCCTGTCAGGTAGTGTCTGTCGCCTGTGTGAGAAGCTGACATCGTAGTCAGCTACACTGTCAGCCATCTCTGTGCTGAGCATCAGCCCTGGCTCCAGAGTCCTCCTGCTCATGCTCTTTCTCTGCGCTGGTGTTTGTAACAGTGCCACTGGGGACTCCCCTTGTACAGCAGCATGCTGCAGTTTCCACTGACATCTGTGTGCACTGCACAGGCGGCAAGTTAGCTAACAAGAAGATGAAACTGCTGGGACACAGAGCCCAGCACTGGAGGAAGTCTAGTTTCTCAAACTGTCAGGGACCAAGGACCCCACCCATCTCCAGAGCAACATCCCTGATTTCATAGAATGCCAGGGAATTATATCAAGGGTATGTTCAGTTCCAAATACATAGAAGAGAGAGATGTGGAAGAAAATTAAAATATTGCTTTGCATCAAGGCAGACTAGGAGTAAGAGTATGTTTGGCATGGGAGAGACATGAGCTGGATGCAAAGCCTGTTTTGGAAGGGGGAAATGGAAGGGGATGGCTATTTTGATGGATCCAGAAAAGTGCTGTGTTTCATAATGAGTTTAATACACAAATTCCCTTCCCTATGCCGGAGAATTGCTTGATAAAGATGAGTGAATTCTCTCCCCACCCCCCCTTTCCTCTTTTCTTCTTTTCTTCTTCTTCTCTTCTTCTTTTCTCCTCTTCTTTTCCAACCACCTTCTCAGCGTTTCCTGGAATTGCCAGTCGAGATTACAAGGTGTCAAAGGGAGTGAAATGAATTTTGCCACTCGGCTGCTCGTAAACTTGGTGCCCTGGCTTTCGATATTACAGCACCATAGCCTCTACCTTTAAATATCAGCCACCCACAGAAACAACCTGACTGTACATCGGCAGCAGGAGAGGTTTCCATGGCGACAGGATGCAGGTCACAACCTCTGTAAATGTAATCAGAGCACTGGGACTGCTGTGTGGAGACAGGTTTAATTTCTCCGTTAGTGGGAGCTCTGTGGTCCAACATGTACATAAGCTCCTCACATTGACAGACAACCTGTTATCTTCAGGATGGCGCTGCCTATTGCCAGTCCTCTCGCGCACCTGGCATCTCACCTTCATTTTTAAGCACTGACAGAGCAATTCCACCTGGGATCCAGCATGGCCCAACCTTCACTGCTCTGGGCTTTGCAAAAGCCTGTTCATACCATTTCAGCTGCCCACCGCCTTTTCTCATTTCTGCTCCCTATCCCACACTGGCTGTCTGTGCAGGTGGAAGGTTGGAGGCACAGCTTCATCCCCTCCGCTCCACATCTATCAGGTCTCTCATTCCTCCTCCATCTGGATACACAGGTATTGCATTGTAATGTGCCTGTCTCCACAGTGCCCGCACGCCAAGTGCAATACAGCAGAACAGCGTGCCTCGATGCTGTCTGAGAGTCAGGCAACTCTTCAGTAGGGCAGGAGCATTTCTTATAAGTCATGCTGCAGAGGAGCTTGGTGGGAATGTACCCAGGGGCTTTTACTGGGTCTACCAAAGATTTACAAGAAGGGCATATGCTGAGTGTTTATAGGGTCTGGGCTGAGGCTGCACTCTATGAGACACAGAATTTCTGACTATTTGTGACATATACAGAAGCTGGATATTTACTGACTGTGCCGTATGTTGAGTATTTCCAATAGTTCTCAGCTTTATGCTTTTCCTTGTCCTTCTTTTTCTGGCTATATGTCTGTCTTGCATTGCAAGCCTCAGTTTATCTGCTTTTAAGATGAATAATAACTGAATAGTTCCCATCTTCAAAGATAAAAGCAGCTGCATGCGCCAAACTGTTTTAGTGATGCACAGTGTTTAATAAGCTTTAATTACTGGCTTCTCCTCTCTTATTAAGTTAAGCCAAGAATATTTTAAGCCCAGCTTGTAATAGTATTGGAGATCTCCATTTTCTGAGTCAACAGTTTGCACAGATGACTTTGGAAGTCAAATAGCAATTACTGCTTTCTCTCCTGTGTATTTGTACATTTGCAGTGAGGAGAAGTTAAAAGCTTCTCTCTAGCAGGAGCCACATGCATTCAGGCAGTCCCTGCCTGCTATCAGATCCACACAGTAGCACAAGAGTAGCAAGTTTGACAGATACTGGGAAAAAAGAATTTAAAGGACTTGTTCATTCAGCGTTCACCCAAAATTGCCATTCCTCTGTAGCTTTATAGCCTTTAATTTCAAATTAACTTTCCCATGTAGTCAAACCCATATTTGACTGGGCAGCTAATGTGGCGTGCATAGATTCCTTGAAACTATGCCTTTGAATCTTTGGCTGAGAGAATGCTTTGAAAGCATTCAAGATTTTCAGCATGTGAGCAAGTGTCCGAACCACTGGTTCATGCTTCCCTTACACTGGCAGCAGGTACCAGCCAATTCTTCAGTCCTTTACTTTCACTACGCTGAGCCGTGCCCATCTTTTCAAAGTGCCGTCACTGTGCTCAAGAGGGAATTTGCTGAGTACATTCACGCAAGTGCTCTTTGAGAGGAACTAATCGATTGCTAAAGACAAAGCTCAGGAGCAGAAAACTCTCTGCCTGTCATCTCTATTATCTTTTTTGCTTCGTCTGCCTCCACACTGTGCACGGACAGAGAATGGAAACTCTGCCAGGATCCTGTGCATCTCAGAGAACCCTGTCACCTGAAATATTATCCTGTCTAGTTGTGTGCAGCAGATTTAGCGTTTCAGAGCAGTGGGCCTGAGCTGCCAGTCTGTCGTGTGGATTGCTCTGTGCACACCTAGGTGTTGATGGTAAAAGGCATACATGCTTGGGACAAGTGTTAACCCAAAAGAGTGAGGTGAAACCAAAGGGAGGAATAGGGCTTTCCTGGGCTATTGGTATCTGGCTTGCAAAAGCCTTTTGAAAGTAAGAAGGGAGAAATAGAAGTGGATAGGGTTGGGCTAGGGGAGATTTTTTCCACCTTTGATCCTCGGATTGTCCTGTTCAGCTGAGTGGAATACAAAGCAAGGGTGTCTCAGAGCTCACACTTCACCTCAGCAGTGCAATCGACGGGAGAAGCAGTGAGCGAGACCGACAGACTGTCACTGGCAAAATGAACTGTCACCTCCCATTTTTCAGAGGCGCGGTGGGATGAATTGCGGCTTTGAACCATGTGGCCCGTTGCTGATTGAGTTCCGCTGTCTTAGAACCCCACTGAACAAGGCAAGTTCATTTCAGGCTGACGTACCACTGCTTATCAATTTTGGAGCCAGTAAAATTAACTGCTTCAGAGCTGATTTCCTCTTTTCTTCCTCTCCTGCTGCCACCTTCCTAGTTTTGTACCTGGAAAGGTCAGTGAATAAATCTCACAAAGCATCAAATAAGATCCATGTGGCCTAGAGAAGGCTTAACAGAGGTGCTGTTCTTAAACTGTGCTGGCTCCAAGAGAGCTGTTCTGGTCGCCTATCTCTAGCAGGCATTTGTCCACATCATAAAAAAGAAAGCAGACCTTGCTGCACAGTTCAGCACAACTCAGTGTGCTTGGCAGCCTCCAAGGAGTCGGGGGGAACCCAAGTCCTGCAATGACAGCTGTGTTGGAAATCAGGATTGAGATGAATTGGAATGACTGTGGGAGAAGGCTGGTAATGGAAAGGCAGTGGATGTTCAGGGTCAGAAACAGATCCCTTCCCGGAGCTGTGTGAGACCAACAGTGCTAAAATACCAAAGATACTGTGAGCCAAGACTGCTTTCCCAGAGCTGTGCAGAGAAAGGTGTGTGCCCCCCACCTGTTTGATCCAAACAGTATCCTCAGCCTCTTGCCAGCCTGTGAGGTGCATTCCGGTCCCACGGATACCAGTTAGCTGTCTCTGGTGTTGTATTTTCTGTCTCTTCATTCCCTCAAGAATCAGCCTTAGTTGCTTGGCCTTTCTTCTCACCCAGAATGTACATAAACCTGCCCTTCCTTTGCTTTCACATCATCTTTATATTCTGATATCACTTCTTTCCTTTCAGATCTTTCTCCTTTCTCCCTCTATAACTATGCATCTTCTTCCAAGCCAGTATTTTTGCTGTACAGAGCCAACATTACCTCTGTCATCAGTCTCCCTCTTGAAGTCTATTTTTCCTATTTGACCGCAAAGGTTGGTCCTCATCAGTGTGTGTCTGTGTATTTTTGCAGCTATCCAGTTGTCTCACGTCTTATTATTAACTCAGGACAAAGTCCTGAGGTTCATAATAGTTAGTAAACGGCTGAAACTTGGGTTAGGATAGAGTAAGCCCTGAGGGATCAGCCCTTTCAGGGCAAGATTTTGGGGGACAAGAATTACTCTCCTCCTCTGTGTTTTCATGAAAGGTGGGCACACATAGCATGCAACAGTGTAGGTCTTCTGCTCATGTAACTCAGGATCACTCCACACTAAGTAGCCCAGCTGCCGGTCAGGTACAATACATTTTGATTAAATTAATGTCTGCTGTAATTCTGTTGGTATCTGGAGAAAAATCTGTTTTGTCAAGCATCATCCACTGCCATGTTCCTGCCTGCACAAACAACTCCAACACAGCATTTCATCAAAGACTTCCTAAGCTGTTCTCAGCCTGGTTCCAGCCCTAGAAACACTCACTATTTTTCCTCAGAATACTTTGTATTCTGTGTCCCAGACATTTTGGTAAGTGTGCAGAGCTGCAACGAGAGATGGATGGGCCACTGACAAAAGAGGCAGGAGAATTAGTTCCAATGGAAATAATTTAAGAAAAGCTTTATTCAAGATGTCCATGAGTGGGAAGCTCTGGGCCTGTGTCTCACCTTCCTACAGACTGAACAATCGAATGAAATATTAGCACTTTCCACATGTTAACACTACAGGATATCATCCATCTTCCTCACCAGTGGGATGTGTTAGCTAGCATGGCCCTTTATGAAGCTGATTTCTATATTCCCTTATGCCAATCACAGCTTAGAAACTGTCTGAGTTTGCACTTTAGGAAAAGGGACTGTGAATCTGGGGAGGCAGCCCTCAGGCTAATGGCTACCTCCCAGGCTTTCTTTAAAATGCACAGCTGTGCATTACCTCAACTAGCTTGAGAAATAGCAGCACAATATTCTCTAAATCTTCAGTGAATGAGCTGCAGTGGCAGAGCAGCTGAGAAAACTTGCTGCGGCAAGTCTGAGCTTTGCGGGAGACTTAAAGCTATGGCAGCTGAGCACATGTAGCCAATCATTTGGGCCGGGGAGTTGTAGTGTGCTAATTAGGAAAGTAGTCATGACGCTCCCTCGGGATAATGTTGGCTGCAGAAGCTGGTCCACTTTAGTCTGTGTGAGTAGGCTTGGAGAGAAGTGACGATGGTTACCTCCTGGCAGTGATATCTAGTCGTGCAAGTCTCGTGTTATTAGAAAGGGAAAACTTCTGTCAGAAATCCTTCCTTCCAACAGGAGTCAGAGATTTGTTCATACCAGCAGAGAGAGAGAACTTTCCACCAGCACTCAGAACCTAAGACTCAATAAAAACCTATTACACAGCACTCTGACTTCAGCAAAAGGTTTTCCCTTGTTGCAGGATCTGACAATACGTGTAAACCTGTCCATTATACAGGGCTAAGGTGGAAGGGTTGATATAAAAGCTGTTCCAGCGCCCACTGGAAACCAGGCAATGCAGCAGTGTCAGCCTTAACAGTTCCCTGTGAACTGTGGAACATTACCCATCAATTCCTGGGTCACACTGCAAGTCATCTTACTCAGGAGCAGCACTTAAAGCGCTGAAAAGCTGTGTGTAGCTTAAGAGCTACAGACTGGCCATCCTTGCCCTCATGCAACCTTTGTTAGAGATAAGAGCTTGCTCCTCTGGTACTCTGGTGCTTGCTTTCAGTACTTTTTCTGATTCCTGCAGTGAAAGCAGTCTGAACACGCACACGTGCATGCACACACAGAGCAAAATATAATTGATAGTTTCAGAAGGGCAGAAGCATATGGGGACCCTCCATTCGCAGGAATAGCCACATCCCTGTTTCTTGTATTGCAGCAGTAATAAAACTGCAGTCAATAAACTGAGTCAGAGCACCAACCAGCCTTCTGAGCAGCAGCTCTACCACATTGCAGCTGGCTGAATATTTAAAATATGCAGACTCCTTCCATCCATCTTTGCTCAAGTAACCAAGTCCTCGGGTTTCTGCTGAAGCTCCCTGCTCATGAGGGACAGTTTGACTAATATAGCAACGGATAAAAGGTTTTTCCATGGTTTAAGTATTTATCCCTAATGCTACCAGAGAGCGCTTTTTTAAATGGCAGCCCTGGGAGGCAAGGTGCTTTAATATGAATCTTCTCTCCTCTATCCAAGAAGAGCCTGCAGGATCAATGCTTGCAATGCTCCTTCACAGAAATTAATGCCACTGTGCAAGGGCTTGTCTACACATGAGTTATCCCAGTGAGGCATTCAGCTTTACATTTGCACTGTACTTTATTGCAGAATAAGTTTCACATATAGACAAAAGCTTCCTTCAAAAGATCCTCATGTCATTAGGGGAAAAAATACCTAAACTTTAAAAGCTCATGGATATTTTCTGACCATGTTCTAATGCCCACTGGAGTCTACAGAAGGATTACACTGGCTTTAATGCCATTGGTCCAAGCTATGGGAATGTAAAATTGATAAGCAAAGACAGAAGAAAGTGGAAAAGTCATTTCTCATATTAAAATTAGAGCTCATTCCATATTGTGAACTTTAAATAGTAATAGACTGTAAATAGGTCTAAGTATTCCTGCAGGTAGGGATGTGTGCATACAGCAAGGGAAAGGAGAGCTCAACGGAGAGTAAAACAAGGCATTTTTGGCATTTGAGCTTCTTGCGAATTTACGATTTCAGTAGAACAGATAAACACGCAGCAAAGAGAACAGAGAGACTGTCATCCTTCACTGAAGCGCGAAGAAAATCTGTGTCTGAGGCTTCCTCAAAGCTTAGTATGCAACAGAATGAACTTGACTGCTGTTTTAATTAAGCTCCCATCAAGGCCTGATCCACACAGAGATTATAGAACATGTGACTAAGAGGACTGCGATTTTACTGATGGAAATTACCCTGAAACAATGATCAGTGTGAAGACAGTAATGAAATGAAATCCTAACCTGCCTTTGGACTTCCCCAAAACGTGAGCGTGAGTTCATTTATAATTTAGTAAACAAAATGGCCTAAATTCAGTACCAGAGTTTGGGAGGGATATTATTAAACCTTGAATCAGGTCAAATTTAGCCATGTGAGCTGTGGCAAGTCACATGGTGTGCAGTGGGTGTGATGTCATCAATCTGTGTGGCAGATGTCACAGGCAGGCGCATCATTAGTCTCCGCAGGGCTGTGTGATGCATGGTGACACCATGGCTGAGAGGGGCGTGATTGATATTTGGTGCATGGAGCCATATGAAAAATCTAGTGTGCAAATAACAGTTTTATAAATGCCTTTCTCATTCTATATGCAGACAGGCCCCTGGAAGGAATCTAGGAGATTGAATTAAGCTTTTAACCCTCTAGGCTCTCCTGTCGTTTATTGTTAGGGAATTAATAGGAACGCAGGAATGCAGATGGCCTGCCTGTCAATTCCAAGAGGTGATTTTTCTGATCTTCATGGACGTTTCCAGCATCTTTCATTAAACACTCATGTACCAATTTGTCATTTTAACTGGGCAGGAAAGAAACTCCCGTTGAACTCCTTAGCTCAGGTGCTGTAAGTTAAATTCAGAAGCAGAAAGCCTTGCTCTGTTACATCTGCCAGACAGGCTTAGGGCTGATGAACAGCCTTTGATATCTGTTTAGGTGGGTAGAGGGATTCCAGTAGGGTGCTCTGGACCTCCTCTCTCTGCAATCAGAATAAAAAGAGATTATTTGACAGGAATGAGAGAAGGCTTGTGTAGATCCACTGAGATCCCAGAGCAAGTGAAAGCTTAGGAACAGCAACATCATTTTCAAAGGGAGATAGAGAAAAAACATAGGGAGACAGGGTCTAATCCAGTTCTTGCTTACTTTAGTATTCACGTAAGTGGAGATCTTCAATGGGTGTTCATCATTATGTGAGTAGAACTGGGACCCCATCTTTCCCAAGGCAGAGCTAGTCTTTTAAACGGCCCTTTCACAGACCAAATCTGGAGCTTTGTAGGATGGGTTTGCAAATATCTATAGCAGCCAGGTGCACAGCAGTGGGACCAAAGAGCAGAGCAAGGTGCCCTGTGGGTTTCTGAGCTTAGGGTAGTTTGACAGTACCTTGGTATCTCAGCGCTGCCTGTGCTGTAGATGTGACATCAAGAGATATCTGAAGTGGGCACCTCGAGTCCTCGCCACTGCAGAAGATTCTAAGCTGGAAAGCAGCACTTTCTGGGAGCACAGGAACAGTCAGACTTGGTCGATATCTGTTCTGCCTGTTGCTGGTGTCAGGAGAAGTTGTAGGAGCAAAGTCTGGTGGTAGGACCCACACAAAACAGGCGGGTACTTAGAACAGCAGTAAAATGGGCTCAGTAAGGGATGCCCGTGCCCTTGCCAACTGCTTTGCCTATGATGGAGAAGACAAGTACTGGCTACATGTGCTGCAAGGACAGCGGATCTCTCTGGGTTTTGCCCACCAGGTTACAACTACTTCTGCCGCTGTGGTTGCTGAGGGTGTTGGGGGGGCAGCAGCCGGCAGCGTTTACCACTCCTACTCTCAGGGCAGCGGCAGAAGACAAAGCTTAACTTCCCAGGACTCTCATCCAGAGGAAGTTATTTCTTTTCATTTTCATGTTTATTTTAATTTTACTTAATAAAAGGGTAAAAATTATCCACACCGAAATGAAGTACAAAGTTGCAGTTTGAACCATATGTTCTTCTTTTTTTTTTTTTTTTTGCTTGAAGCAAATAATTTGACAGCTTCTCAAAATGCCAAGGCACTTTTAAATAGTTTTAAGCCTGATCAGAACAGATTTAGTGCCCACCATTTTAGTCCTAGACCAGCAAGATCAGAGTGAACTTTTCCATTGACTCCGACAGGCACAGATCAGGCTGTCTGAGCGGGTGACGTGTTGAACGAATGGGATCAAATTCAAACTCCAAGAAAAACCTGGGTGAAAACTTCCCAAAAGAAGAAGGGTGAAGGCTCCTAGCGTGGTGGAAACTCTAACCTTCACCGCCAAGCTTTCCTGAGCCTCACGACAGCAGGGAGGCCATGGTACTGCGGGACGTACCTTCCCGCCCTGAGGCCTCTCAGGTCCCCAAATGGAGGCCACTGGAGGACTGAGCAAGGTTATTCCTACAAGCTGACTGAAAACACCATCACCTGCAGGGAGGCTGTTTATTAAAATGATCTGTGGGGTTATTTCCAAGTGTAATTACTAGGAAGAAAGCAAGCTGTCATGTCCCTGGTGCTGTGGTGCTCAGGTAAGCAGTAGGAGATGGAGCGCAGGGAGGACTGCTGTGGCGGAGGGCAGCGGGGCTGGGCTGCAGCTGAGGGCAAGCTGGAAGACACAGTCTGGGAGGGAACATGGTCTGTGAGGTGACGAGGCTGTGAAGCAACGAGGCTGTGAGGTGACACAGGCTCTGAGGCAACCTGGGCTCTGAGGCAACCTGGGCTGTGAGGCGATGCAGGCCGTGAGGTGACCGGAGCTCTGAGGCGATTTGGGCTGTGAGGCAACACAGACTCTGAGGTGACTCAGGCTGTGAGGCGATTCAGGCTGTGAGGCAATTTAGGCTGTGAGGTGACAGGGGCTCTGAGGTGATTTGGGCTGTGAGGCAACGCAGACTCTGAGCTGACACAGGCTGTGAGGTGATTCAGGCTGTGTGGCAACCTGGGCTCTGAGGCGATTTGGGCTGTGAGGCGACGCAGACTCTGAGGTGACACAGGCTGTGAGGCGACGCAGGCTGTGAGGCAACCTGGGCTCTGAGGCGATTTGGGCTGTGAGGCAATGCAGGCCATGAGGTGACAAGGGCTCTGAGGCGATTTGGGCTCTGAGGCGACGCAGACTTTGAGGCGACGCAGGCTGTGAGGCGACGCAGGCTGTGAAGCAATTCAGGCTGTGAGGTGATTCAGGCTGTGAGGTGACTGAGGCTCTGAGGCGATGAAGGCTCCAAGGCGACACCAGCAGTGAGGTGACGCCAGCTGTGAGACAACACTGCCTGTGAGGCAATGCCAGTGGTGTGGTGACACCGACTGTGAGGCGACTCTGGCTGCCTCAGTCTGTGAGGTGACTCAGGCTGTGGCACGATGATGGCTCTGGAGAGCGAGGCCTAGGCCACCACCACCGGGGGCACCCGCCCCGGCCAGGCCTCTTAGGCTCTGCGAGGTTCCCTGCAGTGTGGGGACAACATGGCCGCAGCCTGAGGGGAGAGGAGCCACGGCCAGCTCGGTGGGAACCTTCCCATGCTGAGATTTCACTCTGGGCGCATGCGTGGAGGAGGTGATGAGGGACTTTGCAGTTCAGACAGCACAAGATGGAGGAACAGGGAGCAACGCTGCTTGGCAAGTGCTGTCACCAGCTCCACCTGAACTTTCTGGGGTGTTTCATCAGCCCGAGGGTAATGTATGTGGCCACACCATGGTTCCCCTTCTTATGGGACTGATCCAAAAGCAGCAAAAGTCATCCTGGTGGTTTACACGGGTGTGGGAGCTGCCTGTGGAGAAGTGCGGGAGCCTTGTGTTCCCAAGATTCCCGTTTGTGGCTTTTTGCCCCCATCAACTCCTCCACAGCCCAACACGCTCCTGGCACCGAGAGCTGGTAGAGCGAAGAGAAGTCTGCCCGGTGGAAATGATCAGCCAAGCTGAAAAAAATGAAGCAGGTTGACTTCATTATGTGCTCATTAAGAAATCTGTAGCTGTAGTTTGTTCCTGTGTGTGTGAGCTCTGGCTGTCATAAACCCTGACAGATGGACAGACAGACTGAATTATAGTTGTAGAGTATAGACTGGGCAGGATCCCCCATTAACGCTTATTGGAAATTGTCATCACTTCAAGCTGAATGGGCTCCAGATGTTGAAACCCTTGTAGGGAAATCTTGAAGGTGAAGGTTAGAGGCTTGTGATTTTGCCTGTGTTGTATGAGCTGCAGCCGTTCCCTTTGATTTATTGTTTAAGTCAACAAGATTTGGTAGTAGGGGAAAAAACTGAAGAGAGCAACACATGGGTGAGTGTGCCTGGTTCTGAGCTGCTGAAGGAATTGCTCTGCTTTTATTACCTGGGTGTGAGAGAAACATTAAGCAAATGACTGTTGCAAGTTTCACTGGCAAATTCAGTGCCTCGATATTGTCTGCTTTTACAACAGGTGGAGTTTATGTTGTTTGTGCTTATGTACATTTTCATTTATGTATTTCAAGGGCACTTGGAAACCACAGTTGTAGAAACACAGAAGACAGAGCTGTATCAGCCAATCTGTCATTCAAAAGTGGGAACAGTTACTTCAGTCAGACATTTAACTTTTCTTAGATTTAAAAATGTCCGGTGATGGGGATCCCACAGCTCCCTCAGGCAGTACATGCTGGTGCTGCACCATCCTTACTGTCAGAAAGTTTTCCCTAATGCCTAATCTAAACCTCCCTTGGTGCAGTTTAAACTCATTACCCCTTGTCAAATCCTCAGCGAACATGGAGCATGGTTTATTACCTTCCTTTTTGTGGCAGCTTTTAACATTCTTCAAGATTGATATATCTCCCCTCAGTCTCCTCCCTACAATCAGCCACTACTTTTGGTCTCTTCATGTAGGTCATGTTTTCTAGATCTGAAATTATTTTGTTACTCTCCCTCTAGACTCTTCTCTTGCAGTGTCCAAAACTGGGCCAGCTGAGGCCCTTGTTAGGGCTGAGGAGAGTGAGGAGGTTTCTTTGTGTATCTTAAATCTGACGTCTCTTTTATGCAGGCCAGCATAATCCTGTTCATGCTTCTTCAGTTTTGGCTCAATGATTGTCCCAGATCTTTTCCTGCAAAACTGCTTTCTTGGCACTTATTTCCCAGCTCACATTTGTGTGGTTGATTATTCCTTCACAAGTTTGGAATTTAGCACACATCTTTATTATCTTCCTGCTTTCAGATTATTGCTCTTTCTAAATTCAACCCCTGTTCTCTGAAGGGCTTGCAGCTCTGTCCCTCTTCGACATCTTGAAATCATCTGCACCTATGCTCTGTTCCATTGCCTGAGTTATTAATGAAAATATTGAATAGTGCTGAATTCAGAAGCGGGGGTTCAGACGAAAACTGAGCACTAGTAGCACTTTGCAGGATCAAGCCTTCTGTTTTGGTCACATAAATATTTACAGATACCAGAACTGTTGCATCGCTGAGCACATACTTTGCTTTTGGAGGTCATGTCTCTGGCTTGTTGTGCATGATGCACATGGCTTCTCCCTGCACTATAAATAGCCTTTTTTTTTTCTTTTTCGCTTATCAGGGTTCGTGAACTGTTCCCTGGGCTGGACCCACAATGGGGCCTGAGCCAGAGGAAGGGGCTGGAGCAGAGACCTTAAGAATAGCCCTTACTCATCAATAACTGCTCCCTGACAGGGCTGAAGGATGCACAAAGTGGCTTGTCTGTTGTGCTGTCACTCCAGCTGGGGCACAGTCCACAGTGGGGCCCTTGCTCACTGGACTTTGCTGTCCAAAGCACCAGAGAAATCTTTTCACTCGCCTTTTGAATGTTTAAACTCCTGCGTTTCTCAGGGGTTGTGTCTTGGGGAACAGGATGTTGCTAGTCACCTTTTGGGTTTTATTAGGATGATTTGTACTGCTGGAACATGGGGACATTGGCAGGCTCAGTTATGCTATGGGCTCAGAGCAGGTACAGCCTTCAGATGATGGACTGAAGTTCTGTTTAAGTCAGTGAAGCAATGATGATTTACACCACCTGAAGAGCTGGACACCAGGGATCCTGACCACCAGTTGCATCCAGAGCTCTGTAGGATGGGTAAATGGGAGATGGCAAATTCCCCCCTGTGGTTCACATCCAAACACTCCCTTTCTTCTTTGAAGCAAATCTTCTTTTCTCCTGCCTGACTTCATGTGGTGGAAATGAGGAGTAATTTGACTGAAACCTCTGTAGTGAAGTCAGAGTTGGGGGAGAGAGGAATAGACACATGGTTTTGCTGTTTATTATGAAGTTTGAAAACTGTTACTGGAAAAGTCAGTTAACCTGGGAAACATCATAAGCTTCAACATCTAATTCAATACAACGACTGGGACAGAAAGAAAGCTTCAGCGTCTGCTCTGTGGGAGAGTTTATTCAGCAGCAACTTCAAAGCTATGCTTCAAGGAGGTAGTTACTGTTTCTAAATCCCAGATCTTTTATAACTTTAAAAACTGGAAATCAAAAGTAACTCAAGTAAAATCAGGATAAAGGTGAGAAAACCAGGTTTGATTCCTGAAAAGTAGATTTTATATCATCCTGTATGAATGTACATGGAATTAAATCCTAAAATTCACATTCAGACCTTATTCCAAGCAAAACTCCCATAGCAATCAATAGTGGATACTGCAGTCAGCCAACAGTGTGCCTGACACCCTAAGGTTTGATTCTCTTATTTTACTAATGCAGCTCTACAGACTGTAAAGAGTTGTTCAATATTTCTCCAAGCATGAGAGGAATCAGGCTATAATGTTTACAGGCTGTTTTTCATTAAGTGCACATGTACATGTTAAAAGAAAAAAGAAGTATAGCCATTTGAATGTATCACAGTAGTACCTAAGAACTCCCGTTAGAAAGTGTTACAGTGCTGTTACAACAAGCACTGGGAAATACAGGAGGAAAAACCATCTCTGTCCATGGAGCTTACAGTGTGGACAGATTCTGTCCTTGTTAAATTAAGCCTTTTGCCACTGACTACAAGAAGAGCTTGTAGGTTCAGCCTTAAGAAACTTTAATAGATGGAGGGAAAGAATCAATTAAAAAATGGGAACTGATATCTGTAATTATATGACATTAAATCATGCAAAAAAATGTTGTCTCAAATACTGCACTGGCAGGGCATGGATTTTTTACCCTGAGCTTTGCTAATTTCCATTGATTTATTTTTCCTTGGAAGCATTTATTTTCTGCAGCAAAGATGACTGCTCTAGCTAAGGATTAGATGTTTATCCTTTAGTGTGGGCAGGGAGCCTAAGTGGATGGGAGAGATTTCACAGCTGAAAAGGATATTCTGTTTTTTTAGTGTTTCCTGTGTTTTGAGAATATATAATCCCAGCAGAAAAGCAGAGAACAAGCAAGTGAGCTCCGAATGGAGCACCATCCTCTTAATCTGGAGACTTCTTAAGTTTAAAAGCCAAGTGTTTTCAGTATTTCTCTTCACAGGCTTGCTCATACCATTTTGTGGGTGGTGATATGAGGTGCAATAATTGCTAAGACTGTATTTCCCTCTCAAACTCTTCTCCCAGGCAGACAGAGGATGACCAAATCCCTTTGGTGGCTCATCCCTTGGGGCTGAATGGTTGTTGTTGGGATCTCTGGAGTCTGTGGTCTGTTGGTGAGCGCAGGGAGTGGCTTTTGGAGCCTGTAAGTCATGTCTATTGGGGCCTTATCCTTCCGCCATAATGACACATGGGCAAGGTCTTTGTCTGCCAGGATTAATACAGAGAGGTTAAAGGTCCTCGGAACCAGTGGTGTTTAAAACCTGTCTATAAAGAGTTCTTTTCTTGGGTGCTTCTTGCCAGTAAATAAGGCTTGTGCTGTTTCTATGGAAGGGTTTTTTTTTTCATTTTTTAATATATCCTATGAAACAGTCACTGCAGCTTGATGTGGGGCTTAAGGCAAGCAGTGTTTTGGAAAAGGAATCAAGCCAACCTGTGTCTTCTCAAAGGAGGGATCTGGAGGAGCTGTGTTTCTTGTAACCCCTTCACCTCTGAATTATTTGCTGACACATGCACACCACATCATGTCTGTAACTCCTAAGGGCTGAGGGGTTAAGTATCTTGTCACTCCGGTATAGACACCTCACTTGCAAATCCCAGACTTTTTACCAGCCTTCCCCAGCAGGAGTAGGGGATCCCTGCTGTCAAGCCAGAGCGAAAGCTGAGGGGTCTCTCTCAGCACCCCAGAATAGTCTCTGAATGCCAGGCAGAGTGATCTAGAGGGAAAGGGGCGTGGGAGAGCACTGAGCAGGGGGTCCAAAGAGTCGGGGTCTACTCCAGCTTCTGTCCCTCACCTGCTGGATGATAGTGGGCAAGTAAGTCACTTTCTTTCCCTGTGCCTCAGTTTCTCCATTTGTTGAAAAGGTGGGAGCAATGCTGACCTCCTTTATGAAGGGGTTTATGGCCAAAGTGACCAAAACCAGTCTGTAAGAGCTGGGCATTCCAGTATTTATTGCAGCAAAAATGGGTAGAAAAGCTGCAGATTTGAGATTCTCTTGCAACTTTCCCTCCACCGAGCTGTTCCTCCTGCCCCGTGTTCAGTTGCCCTGGGTAGCACACGTGCTGCACACACACCTAGAAGTGATGAATAACGGCTAAGTTGCAGAGCTGCATGATAAATAGTTTGCATCGTGCACTTTTGACCACCTCACCTGTGCACTCTGCATGCTCATTTGACAATGTCTGGGCAGCAAGTGCGCTGACACTGTGGCCTTACCCTGCTGACCAACATTGTCTCATCATTTTCTTAGGTTCTTCCATCTATCTGTATCCACCTGCTGTCTTTCTTATCCTTTGATTGTAAGCACTTTGGGGTAGGGACTGTCTGTGTGTGTTTGTAATCATGAATGAACATGAGCATTAGCAACTCATAACAATCCACAGACTGGATTTGAAATACATAACAGTGAGAATAATGACACAGAATTCATATAACATTCTTTGCCTCAAACTTTTGAGTACTTTCAAGCTGACCACGTAGCAAGTACCAAAACGATATTCCTTCAGAGGGGAGCCTTGTTCCTAGAAGCTGAAAAATTGCAGATGGTTTGTGGAAAGCCTTGGATGAGCGGCCATGAGGATGGCTTGGAGCTCTTCATTTCTAGCTTTGCTTTGCCTCACAGCCATCACTGAGTTCAGGATCTCAGTGCTGGCAACACTCTTCCCATCCTTTTCTGCACTTTCTGTTGTTGACCTCCCCTCTGGGACATTGCGTTCTGGACTGAACCCTTAACCCATTCAAATCAGTGGTTGATTTGCTGAGTTGAATGCAAGCAGAGTTCAGACCTCTCATCTTCTGTTCCTTCATCTCTCTGCTTTCTCGTAGCCAGCAGCTCGCTGTTTATTGTCTTCACCCAAGACTACCTGTAATCATGCTTATTAATTATCTAAACCAAATTGCACCAAAATCAATGGGAAGATGCTCATTAGCACTGATAGTTTTGGATCAGCCCCTAAAATAAAGGCTTTCCAATGCCCTCATGTTGTGCTAAAATTAACTACTTCATTTCCACAAAGCTTGCAGGCAGATGAGCTGAGAGGCAGGGGAGACCCTCAGCCGTTGCCCAGGAGAGTGTGGTGACGAAGAGAAGGGGAGCTTCTGTTTTCAGATCCATCACTCCTCCCTCCAGCCCCTTTTCCTCCTGCCCCAGACACAGCCTTGGCTGCTTTGCAGTTGTTCATAAACACCATCTACATCTGTCCTGAGCCACGAGATGTATTAATCAATTTGATGAGGATGTTAAAGCTTTCTCTTTGCACCTAATTATGGGCTGATTTATAGTACTGGCCTTGTGTTTGATGGAGCTCTCCCCTTGGCAGTGATTTACACGGCATTGGCACCAACCTCTCCATCTCTCCAATACTCTGTCATTTTCTCTGCCCCTCTTTCTCTTTCTTTCTCTCTCCCCTCGCCATCTCCCCCCTCCTCCCCACACCCCTCTGCTCTATGTTCCCTCATGAGAGCCTAATGACATGTTGACAGACTAGTGAAACATTGCTCCCTCTTCACTGCATCTGTCTCTGGCTTGGTGGCTCCCCAGTGCTCTCTGACACATCCAGATGGAAGGCCTGGCAGGCGAGGCAGAGGCTCTGGCCATTGCCCCAGCGCAAGCCCTGCAGCTCCACAGATTTCCTCCTGGAAGTAGTTGATGCAGACCTCTAGATTCCCCTAGGGGACATCTCCATACTGGCAGGGATCTGGGGACCCTCCATCCTGGTTCTCGGGACTCCACTGAAATTCTCTAATGAAGTAATTAAGAAATTAAATAGCAGTGATTCAGACTTCCACAGTGTGACTCACCTGAGGATCTCCAAAATTTCTGGGAGGGGAGGACAAGTTTTATTTCCTTTTAGTACCAGTGAGGAAACCGAATCACAGAGGCATTAGGGGGTTGTGTTTCTGAAAGGTGCAACTGATATAGTCATCCCACTCTAGTTATTACCTAGAGGTTCCTCTCTTGAAGTTATTGGGGGAAGTGGGAGGAGAATGGAACAATTACACCAGTTTCACTCATCTCTGTGAGATTAACTTTGCCCCAGAGCAGAACCTGTTCCATATGTTTCAGTCCTACCTTCTTTTCTTTTCTCTTTTTCTTTTTCTTTTTCTTTCTCTTTTTCTTTTTTCTTTTTATTTTATATTTTCAGAGCTGAGATTCTTACAATAAAGTCAAAGAAGTCTTGGGATATTTGGAGACATACCAAAAGAAAGATGTGTTTCACATAGGTCATATATTACACTGGATCGAGCATTTATGGCTACTGGTACTAATGCAGCTCTAACCTCATCCCCCACCTTCTTTTGTGCCTGGAAATTGCAAATTCACTTTTCTAGGGGAAATACTGTTACCTTCCCTGCGTGAGCCAAGATAACAGGCTGAGGCGGGGGGGGAATTCAGAAAAGTTTTTTGTGCGCTAACTCTGAATTTCCTAACTTGGGCTGCTTTCAATTAGGAGGTCTAATGTGTGGGGAAATGACCACAGCGATGCATACTTGAGCTAAGGACGTGTGCTTAAAATCTCCAGAAAACAGTGAGATATTAGATGGCACATACCGACCCTGAATCCGTGCTCCAGTTTACATGTGCACTCACTCCTCTTTGAGTTGTGCACCCCCGTTCCCTACATGCAGCTGCCACTTTGCACAGCAGGTGGTTGGCTCTCCAGCTGCCAGATGTGCCCGTGAGACCAGATGTTTTGTGTGTACAAAATCAGCTGCACATCCACAATGTATAGATTAATTCAGTGGTGTGTGCTGAAAGGAGCACAACAGTATAGAAGGTGAAATCTTCTCCTATCACATTACTAATACTGTAATGACAATAGAACTTCTAGTCTCTCCCTTCTTGCAAGAAAAGTTTCTGCCAGGAAATTATAGGTAAAGCACTTTTTGCTTTGCCATGATAAAACTGAAGCCTGTTTCCACTTTCTGGGATTGAGTCATCAAAATTCAGCTCACAACCAGACTAATGACTTTAAAAATCTGAACTTTGGAGTTACACCAAAGATAAACTTGGCCAGTTTACCAAAAAAAAAGTCAAGAGTCTGAATATGGGTATTAGGATATATTCATATGTATACCGTATTTGTGTGTCACTGCAGTTCATGAAACCATGTCCATCTTGTGAAGACCAAGATCTTGGCTTGACAAGATGCCCTTTGCATGCAGGTGTGCATATGTGCAAAACTATGCGGAGGCTTTAGCCTGCAGATTGCACATGTGTTCCATTGCACTCCATAAAATGCATATTAATGGTGCTGAAGCTGGAGTCCTGTCCAGAGAAGCAGATGCTTGTCGATGGTGAAGCTGGCTGCGCTGAACAGATGAAAAGACATCTCTGCTGCTGAGTGAATTCCATCAGACCAGGAGCAGCTGCTCTAAAGCTTCTGAAAGCAAAAATCCTCATGAATAAATATTAGGAGGGAAAAAATGAGGCTTCCAGAGAACAAAAGGAAGCAGAGGAAGTTACTGAGAGATGCTGAGACCTTTCATCTCAGCAAAATATGCAATTAACACAACACACACATCTCCCCCAAAAAGGCCTTGCATTTGTTCAGGGTGACTATAGGATCAGAGATAAGGTTTCTTTTGGTGAACAAGGAAGACCATAAACTGCTATTCCTCTGCCTGTCAGCACAGGAGCGCTTGGCAGTAGTGATTTCACAAAGTTACTGAGTCAGCCTCCTGGAAATGCTCAACAATCATTTGATCTAAAGGGAAGCTGCTGGGGTTTCAGGTTCAGAAATGCTTGGCATTCCCTTGAAAAAAAGTGCTCATTTTCAAGGATGGCCATACCTTGGAGCAGTGTTGTATTCCTCTATCTGTCATTGCTTCCAGGTACCAAAGCAAAGCTGCAGGACCTGATTTCTAGTAGCCCAGTTTACACCTGCATGACGCAGATGTAGAATGCTGCCGGATCAGCATGCTGCACAAAGGACTGTGGCAATGTGAGGTGTAATGCCAAGGAGGACTTGCAGCCTCAGCATTCTCCATCTTTACAAGGTATCTGGTGATAAGGTGAGGCAGAAGTGGCTTCATCTCTTCTGGGAAATGAAGGATGGACTTGAGAGCAGATGTGACTCGCATGCTTTCTGTCCACACAGCCATCTGTTAGGCCAGCTTCCACTCAGACTCAGAGATCTGCAGTGTATTTAGAAAGAGCTGACCTTAGACTATCTGCTGATGGATTGGGCTGTGGGACAGTTGGCTTCATCTGATGTATCCGATCCCTTTGCGCTGCGTGAACAAGAACCTGGATGCATGCTTAGCTGGGGCCTTCCCCTTCCCATGAGCTTTAGAGCCCAGGTTCAGGCAGCCTCCCAGCATGACCTTGAGGTCTTACACTACAGCTAGCAGGCACGGCCAGCCTTGAGAAATGCCCAGAGCTGTTCTGGACTGGCAGTACAGCAGGGCCAGTGGAACACAGAATCTACTCCGTAGCTAAAAGCTGAGATATCATTTCACCCAATTACTTTCAGATCCATTGCTCGGTTATTAATTCTTATATTCATACTGATGCAAATTCTTCATTTCCACCAGCTCTGCTTGTTAGTCTCAACAGCCAAGAAATGGGCCACCAGGGCCACATGAGAACACTGGCATGCCAAAGTGGCTAGGCTGAATTCAACCCCATTTGTTTCAGGAGCCAGAAGTAGATGCCTAGAGGAGTATGTAAAACCATCCAGTAGGCAGATGTTTCTCCTACACCCTCATCTTCACACCCTCCATGTACACACATTCACTGGAGTCTGTTTGCTTCAGACTTGCAGAAACTGCTTTCAAATGTTTCTCTTTTCCTGTCCCCCTCCCCATAGCTCATATTGCTACCAGGAGATGACATGTCACTGCCTCATTGCCATATGACTTGTTATGACCACTGTCAGGAGTAGCCAGCTTCCTCCTTTCTCATTTGATCCATTTGAACCACTTCTTGGTGGCAACCTAGAAATCTGTTTCTCTGCCTTGCAGAGTGCTCACCCCTTGGAGCTATCAATTTATTACAGATAAAAAAAAAATTAGGGATAACTACAGATGGCTCGCAGCTGGAGGAAAAAACAGGCACAAATTTCTGCTGGCTGCAGTTTCAATTGAGCCCAGGATAATTCCCTCCTTCTGTTTCTTCTGGGTGAAGAGAGGCAGTTCTTTCTCTTCCTGTAAGCAGTAATAGGTAGGCTGAATTGGTGCAAACCCAGTAACAGACTGAAGCAATCAAAAGAAGTCCAGAATGACTTTGCAGAATAGAATAACTCTTTTGCTTTTCTTTTAGTCTTCCCTTCCCCTTCCCCTTCCCTTCCCTTCCCTTCCCTTTCTCTCTTTCTTTCAGATTTTTGAACCCACAATGAGCAGGTGCAATTCAGTACTTACAGAGCTCCATGTGTTCTGAAGCAAGTTGTGCAATAAATCCCTCTCAGAAGAGTGACAACTTCAATTTATCCTATCTCCATGAAATACCTCCCATTCCTCTTCTCATGTCTGTCTCTCTTCTCCCCTTCCCTTTATTTTTCCATCAGATATGCAATTGTGGCTTCTGGTTGAAAAAAATCTGATATAGGATGCTGTGTTTAAAAAATAACAATTAACAAGTCCCAAAACACTGGTATCTTCCACTAGACAAGGATCCAGATTTCATGCAAGTGGAATCCCTAACATTATCTCCTATGGCTTCTTGGTGAGTCTGGTGCATCTGGACTCACTCACTTATCTGTTAGATATGAGGAGGTATCTGATTTACAAGTTCTGGAGAAGGTACAAAGAAGAGCTATAAATTGATCAAAGGTATGGAGGGTCTTAGCAACGCTGATAGACTAAAGTGTTTAATCTCATGCAGTTTAGAGAAACTGAGATTACAGGGTGGGATGTTGGGTGTAGAAAAAGATATGGGGGAGAAAGGACTGTTCTTGCTCTCCCTGAAAGCAGATCTGAGAGACATGGATAAGAATGTGTTCAAACTGAGCAGGAACATAGAAATATGCAGCTGCTTTGAGAGGTTAAAGTGATGCTGTCAAATATTTTTACTCAGAATGTAGGTTTGCTAATGCATTGTTTTCTGCCCTTGAGGAAGATGGAAGGTAACTCTAATTATCCAGTGTGTCAGCGGGAATCCCAGGTCTGTTTGTATTATACAGACAGTAGTAGTACTGTAACCATGACAGTCTAGCAATTTTGGATTTTTTATCCATCATCCAATGCTATGAAAGTGGCACTGCAGCTGATCCTGTCCACCAGTGAGAACAACCTTTCTGCCTCAAAAAAGATCTAATTTAATAGTGTATTTAGTTCCCTTGAAAGAAGAGCTGACAGTCTAGACTCCCTCCTGGTAGTGCTGCAAGAACTACTGGTTGACAGTGACCCTAATACAAGAGATGAGAGGAAACCTTTCTTCCAGCACTTGCTCCTGGGAGTTGGATCTCTCTCTAAGCATCCTTGTGGTTGAGGCTAAGCCCTTGAAACAGCTTCTCCTTATCCAGGAAGAAAATATAGTATCTATGACCCCTTCAATTCTTGGCCTGTCTGCTGTCAATATCTCCAGTGTTGGCTTTTGCCAGCGTGCTTTGGGGACCATTCCTGGCAGGGGAGGATTAGGGATATTGGCACAGAGGTGATTCAGACAGTTAGGAATTAGAACCAGCCTGGCTTTAATTTTAATTAGACTGCTCTTGATGAGAAGAATTCGTGAGCAGGTTCATATGCCTCTCCATTTTTGCTCTTCTGGGCACTTGTTCTGATGATGCAAAACTTTTCTGATCACCCATGGTTTATGGCCTCATTCCTTTCATGCTGATTCTCTAAGTGCAGTCAGCTGCATTTAACTGACGCTCAAGTTCTCTGCCACCTTAGCTATCCAAATTGAAAGGGTTTGCTCGAGCTGTTCAGGGAGAGGTGGTTTCTTACAAAATTATCTAATTTTGTATTTTCAAGTGCTTTTAATATTTGCTGTATTAATGCTTTAGCAGCGAGCTGTGTTGACAGACCAGCCTAGTGGATAGAGCACTGGGCTGGGACTCAGCAAACTGAATTTTGCTCCCAGGTCAGCTTGCTGGATGGTTATGAGCAACTCGCTTTGCCTGGCCCTACATTCCCAATTATAAAATCATAAAAATGCTGATATAATTTCTGAAATCTACCAGAGAAAACTGGGACTGGTCTTTCACTTACCTTCTGATTGCATTTTATCTTTGTATAATGTGGTATTTGCTGCCAAAGGTAGTTAAGCAAACATTATTTATGACCAGTGTCATGTGAGAAAGGGCTTTCCAGTGCTAGCGGTGTGGCAGGGAATATAAGCAAAATGGCAGTAGAGAAGGTAGAAGGGTGAAGAGTGTGGACATGGTAGAGTTTTTTTATCACACTATTTTTATAATGGCATATTTCTATCCTGGCATGTCTTCAGCTGGTACAGATGGGGCAATTTTGTTTCCTTCAGTGGAATACTGATTATTTGCAATAGCTAAGAAAGTCCTGTTTCTACAGTGAACTCTTTTTACAACAAGAGCGAGAGAAAAATTGGGTCCCGAAAGGAATTCTGAAAGAGGAATTTCTGCTCTATGTGTCTCCACAGATTGATGCTGAGGCCCATACAGCTGGAGTTTTTCTGTCACTGAGTCATCAGCTGCCAAGATGCTTCCATATCCTATTTATTCCTAGACAGTAGGTAGAGCTCCTTCTAGTGTGGATTTTTACTCCATCTGTGTAGACTTCAATGTGATGGAAAACTAAAACAAAGCCCAAACCCTATAGGACAACCAGCAATTACAGAAGACTTATTACCCTTGCTTAGCTGAAACAGGAGGGTAAGATCCCTTAGGCTGGTAAATGCAGCAAAACTGAGGCAAAATGCAGCATCAGTCAATATTAAAAACAAAGTCATGGGGAGCAGTTTTGCTGTGTGAGTAGGATCTAATGCTAGTGACGGGGCAAGTTTTCTTTGCCAGCATGCTGTGGATCTGCAATTCCTCAGCGGGACTGAGATGGCTCTGTTGCTTTTGATTTGTTTTCCCAGTTGCTTTTGATCTGATTTCCCTTTCAGAAGGCGAGGGAGAGAAGGGCCAGGTTAGCTGGATCCAGGAAGGGCTGGAAGCGTTGGTCCACTAGGGTGCATCTGTGGGCTGGATGTCTGAAGGGTGCTGTTTTCAGATGCCAGTTATTAGGCTTTGGGGTTGTTTCTACTGTAACTATAATTAGGAAGGGGGGCTCTTTGTTTATTTAGGCTGAGAGCTTTAAGATAAATGACAGCTCCGAAGATGCTTTTCAGCACTTCATAAATCAACTGCCAGCTGGCCAGTTTCACCTCTGAAATGTCTCCCGCTTTTTTTCTTTCCTGGTTTTTTTTTCTCCCAACTTTGGAAAGATGGTATATCCAAAAGGAAAAAATCTTCCAGAGAAACAACTGCGATGAGGAATATGTGCATTTGGGGATGGGGGAGGGGAAATTACATCATCCTTGAAAGACTTGTGTTTGAAATCCTAGCCCATTGTCTCATTGCAATTTCTGAATTTAGAGCCATTAGAAGGCATCTTCACTGAGAATTTGCAAAGGGCAGACACCCAACAGACTGACTGACACATCCTCAGCTGCCATGACAGACATTTTTCTGATTTCATTTAATGCTTCTTTTCGCTGTCTCACTCAACATATCCAGAGATTTACTGGTGTTCTTTTTCATTAGCTGAATTGCTTTGATTCCTGCACAGCTCGTGGGATTGTTTGTGCCAAGGACCCAGCATCCCCTTTCTCCAGAGTGAGGCAAGATTCCTGCCGAGAGATTGTTGACAGCCGTGCAGTCTCTGCGAGCAGAAGTGAACAGCATTTGAACTCGAACACCATGCACACTTAGAAAAGCTCTGGACTGTCTTCCAATTTCTTGCCAAGCCTGGGATCATGTTTTGTCTATGTACAAGGGTGGGGTACAGTGCAAAACGTGACTGAGGCCTTTGGATTCTCAGAAAAGTACTGACAAAATCTGTGATGGTTGAATTTTAGGATCCCAGATTATAGGTCTGTGCAATCTGAAGAGATAGAGTTGTTCTTTCATTTCGCAACTGAATTACAGACTAAACGCTATTCTTACAGCAGAGGAAGACAACATTGTCAGTCTAATCCTGCTTTACATGGGCATCTGAGCACAATTAACTGAAACATGGATTCTACCCCAGTGGGTGATACAGATAGCTAGACAATCAGAGGGACACAACAGGAGGAGCACTGGCCCTAGCTATTGGAACAGGGAAGAGGGCAATTTTGCCTACAGTAGTCACAAGAAAACAGCCTGAATGGAGTCCTGCCTTAGATCCCTTCTTCCAAGACTCCCTTCCCATGGTCACCATGGCTCCACACAGTGATAGCACATGGGCAGGTGGAAGTAAATACCAAAAATGATGAAGCAGTCAAGACTTGACAGCTGTCCAGTTAAACCAGGGTCTCCAGGATGGCCTGGGGAGTTGGGGTGGGAGACTATATATGGGAACATGCTACATGACCAGGGAATGGCACTCTCTTGGCAGCAGCGTTAGCAGTATAACCCTGCCCTGCTGGTCTCCAAACACTCACTGGGGGGCAATGTCAAAGAACTGTGGATAGAGGCCTAGATCAGTCTGACGGACATTTGGATGGAGGCAAGGAAAGGGAATGAGCAATCGGCCTGTGAATGGTCCTGCTAAAATAGGCCTTAGATTTCTTTCTAGATGGGTGGTAAACCTACTATGGCTGCGGGGAATGTTCCTTCTCTTTCAAGCGTGTTTTGCTGGGCATCTAAACTTAGCCATGAATGGAGGAGCCAGGAGCTCTGGCTACAGACCAACATAAATGCAGCAGAGACAAAAGGAAGAAACAGAATGAGTAGGAAATCATGTAAAGAGGAGACAAAGGACTAACAAAGGTACATATAGCTTTTAGACAGAGCCTCTTCAGAGGCTATAAAACTGCATGAATATCAGGTGTGTGTCACAACATTGCTGAGAAAACTGCACTTAAATTAACTAGACCCTGAGCTCGTGCAAATTGGCCCAGCTCCACTGACCTCTTGTAAACTACGGAGAATAATGGGGAAAAGTTTCTTTTCAAAGAAGAAGTTTAACAAAGGGGCCTAGAAAAGCTCCAAGCACTGGACAGTCTCCACCTGGTTGCATTAAACCAGTCTCTACATTTTTCAAAATCCACCCATGCTTTAATCTCTGCTCCATTTCACATTCCCTTGTGATGTTGTCCAAAGAAATGCACTCATTGGCAATAAGCTTAACAGTTACCACAAAGCTTAACAGGACCTTGATGTGGCTTTTAAAAAAGCCCAAACCCTTAACTGCTGAGGCTCACGAATTTTTTCTCCTCAGCAGATGTTATAGGGGGACTGAAGCTTGGCAAACATTTGCAGATATGGATAATGTTCATACTGATGGCCTGATTCTCATTTACATGAAACTGCCTTTACAATTCTCTGGCTTGGAAAAAAGTGCCTCTAAAGTGTGTGTGAAAGCAATTTATGTAAAGGGACCTTAGCAGAAATGAAAATCAGACTGCCAGTCTCCCTGGGCAGATGATGATTATAAATATAGTTAGCTTAGCTTTCTTGATTGCAGTCCAAAATCCCTGATATTAACTTATCTGTATAAGTCCGTTGTAAATGTCAAATTTTTTCACCGATAGCCCTTGTGACAGCCACACAGATTCCTGATTATCCTGATTGTTACTGTGTGCTGCGATAGCATCTAGAAGTTGTTTTCCTGAGTCAGGACCTTATGTTCAAGCACAGAAGAGCAAAAAGATGTTTAGTCCAGAATGTTTCCTATTTTGCAGGGCAGTACAACCTTGTCACCCAAAGACCACGTTTGGGATTTTCTTCTTCGCCTTTGACCTATGGTGAAACAGCAGCTGTGACAGTAGCAGCTTCAAGCTCTGAGACTCATGAAGCAGGAGGTGGTGTAGGATGCATGATATTTTCAATCCCATCTTGTCTTTTCCTATGTGGAGGCAGCGATTCAAGCACATTTTTACATATATTGCTCTCAGACTTCTGTGGATTGATTGAAAAATATCCAACTCACTTGAGGCATAACAGTTCTTTCTGCAGATGCTTATAATAGTAAACTTCCAAACATAATACCCTTACGTATACTGTCTGATGTCCAGGAGTCCCACGGAGCGGTAAACCAGGAACTGTAAACTACTTGGCTGATCTTAGAGCCAACCTACACTTCCAGAAACTGGAATAGTTTAGAACCTTGTGCATCCTAATCGTACACGGGTAGATTAGGTGGAAACGACTCTTCATCTCTACTTTGTTCAAAAACACATCATAGAGAACTACTTGCGTGGTTTCCAACTTCGGGAAGAGGAGGGTAAGAGGGGAATGTGTTTTTACAAGCTTTGAGGCATTTCCTCCTCTGGTGATACTGAAGCTGGGCACGACATAAGTGGTGACAGTTTATCTGGAGATGTTGCTGTATTCATTAAGAGGGGCTGTTGCTGTTTATCTGCGTCTTGTCTGCAAAATCAGGTGTTCAGAAAACAAATTCTCAATGTTGTCAGCATGCTGTAGTGTTAGTGTGGAAAGGGGTAGATTTTCAGAGGCACTCATCCAAAATCTGAAGCTGGCCATTTCTGGGAGATGCTGCTCCCCCTTACAAAAGCTTTTGTGGTGTAAAGGAAACCATCCCAACTCTGAAAGAAAATCTCCTTTTTCACCCAAAACTCCATCCAGGACAAAACAGAAAATATTTAAAGCCTTACAGCAACTTTTAAAAATATTGCCTTAGGCAGACTGGTACATCCGTACAGGGAGCAATATGAATAATACTACAGGTGAGTCATCATGGATGTGGTAGATGTCTGCCTCTGAGCTGGTGGTTTATGCTTTCTTTATAATAACTCAAGGGCAGCGAGCACTTTTAAGGTGCGGCTCATCTCCTCCCGAGCCAGTTTAGCTGAACTGTGCAGGCAAAGTGCCTGCTGCCCTCCACCAGCTATAAAAGGAGTCTGGATGGCTGGATTGGATGAAAACATACACATTGTAAGCATCTAAAGTTAGCAGAGATGAGTCCCTCTGGTGAAATCTGTTGGTCAATTTGCTATTGCTGCTTGTTCTTATGTAAAAGGCATTCAGCTATTACTATGATAGGCAGCAATTTAAAATCCTAAACTAATACATGTTCACCCTGTTGCTTTTCCCTAGTTAGGTATGCCACGGAAGGAATAAGCAGGCACTAAAGATAGAGTAGCAGGTGGACCAAACAGCCCCATGGCTAAATGATTTTTTTAAATCTTTTAAATTATGTTTTTGACTTGGAGAAACAAGCTCACACTAAAAATAAGAATGAGAAGATTTAACCTCCACAGAACTCCACCTCTCTAGCTGTCAGAATACTTTGTCCTTTGCCTGTAGCCGTGCAACAGCACCGTGCAGCCCTTCAGTTGTGACTGCTGCTCCGGTGGCTCTCAGGTTTTCTCTGCAGCTGCCAGGGTGGCTGTAGCTGAACCTGCAGCAATCCCGGCCCCTCCAGTCATCTCACAACCCCGGATCTGACAATGGCAATGACCTTTTTCTGCAGAACTCTGCTATCCCCACCTGTGTCTACAGCCAAGTCTGCCAGCTATCACCAGTCCTTCCTCACACCAGTAACTCTTCTCTGATCCGGCCCTTCTTCTTTCCAGCTCTCTTAACCCTAGTAAATCCTGCTCTGCCCCTTCATACAACTGAAGCCTGATGGACCGTGCCCAGCTGTTCAATGCATTGTGAAGTGACCCAACAGCTGGCCGAAACCATAACATTCATCTTTATGAACAAGATGAGCCTGCATTTTTGGGACAGAAAGATGACCGTGTTTGTCATCCTACTGACACAGCTTCTTTTTTTCAACCTAAGCAAACAGTCTGGGCTTGCTTTCCTGCTTTGCCATTTTTCTCTCTATGAAATGCCGCAAACTGACACAATATATTAGTTACTCAGAGATTTCAAAGCCTCAGCCAGCTTCTCAGCAGCCAAGAGCACTTGTTGAGAAAAGGGAAATCAATATGATGAGAGAAGCAGGCATGCATGATTTAAAATAGACCATTTTAAAGTCATTGAGCCTAGTTCTCTGTTGCCTTGTCCTTTCTATGTGACCTGCATGTTCTATGTTTTCACAACAGTGAATGAGGGTTGCACAGGTAAAAATGCTGTCAGAGAGGAAAAGACAGCAGAGGGCTGACTACTAAAGTGTATGTGAGTGGGTTTTATTTCTAAAAAGATATCACACCCTCTCCACCCCATTCCGACCCATGTATTGGCTTTGGATAATCATCCCTTGTACATAGTGCCACCACCCCTGCCCCATAACAAACAGTGAACTCCCAGTAATTTAAAATAGATGTATCTGAGGCCAGCACCCGGCTGTGTGGCTGCAAATTCATGCAATACCCTGGACAATATCCCACAGAACAAACCTTCAGTTTAAATTAAGCTTTTCCACCACTATCCATTCACTGGCTTTCTTATGACAGAGCATAGAAAAAAGCAAACATCTTGTCTGAAGAGATGTATAGGATTTAGAGTGTCATGAAAGTGGAACTGGATCACACCATTGTTTCCTCTTGTTTCAGACTCCCTCCAGGAGACGCAGCACCAGCTGCCATACTGGAAGGTACAAGACACCTCTGTAAATGCAATTATCAAATCACCTGCCCACAAGGAAATGTTCTCCCTGACACCCATTAGTTAGAGGTTAGTTTATACCCTTCGGCATGAAGGTTTATAAACTACAAAACTCTGTGTCTGAACATTTCCTTTCTCTCTCCCTCCTTTTCTGTATTGTCAGATGCGGATGGTATTTCTTACTTGAACTGCTTCTAACAGCAATCACTTTAAATGTCCATATTAAAAAGTTGACCCATATGCTTACCCATTTGATTCTGAAACCCTAAGTCCCTGAAAAAACAAGAGACACCTTCTATTGGGGTTACGCCAGGGTTTAAACCAGCTTCGAGACGTGAACATTTTCCCATCATTCTCTCTGGCCTTTTTCCTAGGATGGATGAGGGAAGAAGAAAAAAAAAGAAATCCCCCCTATTTAGTATCTATTGGTCCCTTGAACACAAGAACCACTTGACCCTTTTGCATAAACTCCTGTTAGCCCCTGCCAGCTGGATCCCATGTCCTGCAGCACTCTGTACACCGGGGGGTATCAAGCAAAGCACAGATCATCTGCTGACTGCTGGGCAGCTACTCACCCACCGGAGAGCAGAGTGTGCTTATCAGGATGCTGCACCTCCAGACACCAACAGCACAATGACAGCAGGACCTGCCTGTGAAATGAGGCCAAGATAAATGATGTATTGCCCTCATCTCTAACAGTGTGGCCCAGACAGAAACCAGGTGGAGGGGAGGGAGCCAGCACCTTCTGTAAACAATCCCCTGTCTCAGCTGAAACAGCTTTCGGCTGAGATGCTGGATTAAGAAAGTGATTCTTGCCCTGGACAGAAAGTTAAAGGGCAGGGGTGATAATGCACTGATGGCCAAAGGTGGTTGGGGGAACTTAGCCATTACTCAGCAGTGGTTCATCTGACCTGGCAGGAGAACATCTGATATCTAAACAGTCCCACTCATCCTGAAGCACTCAGAAACCTCTACACTAAATATTTGATGCCCTTGTTTGATAATGTTTATTTTGCTTTCTCCCCACCTGTGTGCGGCTAATAGGCTGTGAGTGGGGAAAACATGGGGTAGCACATACCAGAGATAAAACACTAACGTGTGTTTTAAACAGAGATTTATGAGACATACTATGAAGCTGACTGGGCAGAAAAGTAGGCAATTTACTACAGGGACCAGTTCTGCATTGGTCTAAATGCTGTTAGCAACATGTGATCTCCCAGATCTTCCCTTTGTAAGAAACTTGTGCAAATCATGACACATTCACTTGACTCACAATTTAGTATCAGGATTTTGATCAGCCTCATCTGGGTATCGGTTTCTCCACTTCTGCATGGATGGAAAGGGAGGGGGAAAAGGTTAATTTAAGTTAGTCTCATTTCCCTGTATCTGAGATAGTTCTATACCCTCTCACCACTCCACTGTAGGTTAAAACGGTTGCGATACAGTCATGGTTTCTGGGTCGTCCACTGAAGACTGTGCTCTCTCCTTGTGCAAGTCTCTAGTTTATCAGGTGATGCCAACTTACAGCAAGAATCAGGGCACCCCAGCTTCCAAGGAGGGAACACTGCCTAGGTTGTAGCCATCTTCATCTAAGCTGGTTGTCCAGAAACTCTTTACAGTCAGCAGAGATCTAGTCACTACAGTCAGTGAAATCTGGAGAGTGATTCATCTGACCAGACATGACCTTCTCTCCAAAGAGATGGATGGTGCCCTGGGCTCCACTCTCCATAGTCACTACAGTTCCAGTGATTAGAAAGGGAAGCCAGCCCAGACAGAGGTGATGTTGTTACAAACACCCACATTTCATAAAGTGAGTCCTGCCCTTGCTGTCTGAGGCTGCTAGAGACAACAGTGCAAAGGATAGGTTTGCCACTGGGTTTGTAAGTTGATTAGTTCTTAATTCAAGAGGCCCTTATGGACCAGTTCCTGGAGACCCTTTCACCCTGCCAGCTCTAAGACCAGTTTGAACGGCAAGGCCTCCAGTCTCCTAAAGTACTGCAAAATCCTACAAGGCCTACCCAGCATTTAGATGAGAAGCACAGCCTTCTCGTGTCTTCCTTTACAAACCAAGCCCCTCCCCTCCAGTTTTTAACATCAAAGCATTTACCACACATAAGAAGAAAATACTGTGTGAGCTGGTTTCTTTCTCTACCTCATTTGAAAACATCTGTCGGCCTTTTTAGCTTTCATTTACCTATTTTGACAAGAAGTCTTGGCCTCTGGGCTGATGTGTTTCCTTTCCAGATAGAAAGAACTATGGTCTTCTAAGAACCGATGTTGTCTAGTGGTTACTTCTGAGAACCAGAAATCCTGGATTTTCTTTCTGATTTTGCCCCCGTGTGGGAACGAGAAAGCCACATTCACGTCTTTTGCTTCAATTTCCTTGTTCGTCACAGATATAGTAAAACCCCGGTTACACAGTTTGCCCTGTTACCATTGGCCAGTAGTTTCACATTCTCAGGCACAGGTTTAAAAACTCTTTATTAAAAGACAGAGCTGGCTGTCGCTTTCTAACAGAATGTAAATAACAGAGGTGATCACGATGCTGGTTCTATTGCTCTTGATCTGAGATAAACCCTTTTTTATCTGCTGGGTTATTAGAAGCACACCTTTACTTGTGAAAGTTCAGGTGAAATTGGGATAAAAGCTGGAAAGGATGTGGGCTATAAGTATGTTTAAAATGTTATCTGTTCTTTCTCAAACATGTCTTTCCAGCTCAGGTATTTACATGCTGATAACCTTTTGGTCCCAATGGTGCTAGAGACTTTGTGCCTTGTATTTCAAAACTGATAAGAAATTGAAAGATGTGGAGCCTCCAAGAAGCATTATGAAAAACAACCCTCTTACTTTTCCCCAAGTTCCTTGGGTTATTGTGCTACTTGAAACACTGAATTTCTGGAAATTATTTACTGTAGGAAATCTTTTGCCCCAAAGAACATAGGAAGGAGATATAACTTTGAGGACTGATGGAGAAGAGGAGACATAACCACTTTTCTTATTCAAAGGTTTGGCCTTTGTTCTCCCTTTGATCTGCCACTCTCGTAGATTCCTTCCTATCAGCAGATCAAGGAGAATTTTTTTATCTTGCTGGGAGCCTTTGCTTGTGTGCTGTTATTTTTTTATTAAAATCCTTTTGCAGTAATATCAGGAGAAGTTTGGCAACCATCTCTGTCTGTTTTGTCTTGTAGGAACTGAGCAGACAAAAAAAACTCCATGTTTTTGACGTTTTAAATAAGCTAGTGAGTGAATATCCTTGGAATGCTGGCCCCCCCCTTATGCAATAATGTAGCCACACCATAGAAGAAGATTTAGCAAAAAAGTAGAAATTTAGCAATGTCGGACATACCTGAGAACAGGAAAGCAGGAAGCTCATGTGACTGCTTGACTTTCACCCAGCTGCCAGATATTGAGAATAAACTTTCTCTGATGTTATATAAAATTAGTTCAGCAGATCTACGGCCAAGCAGAAGTGCAGTTTTGCTGTAAAAAAGAATAAACAAATAAATAAGCAAAACCCACTGCAAGTGATACTGTCTAGCACAGAGATCAAGTGAATTACTGACACTGGATTCCCATTCCTCGAAATTAGGAAGGGAAGGAACCTTGGCAGGGTGAAACTTCCCCTGCCATTCCCCACCTTATGAATAAACACAAGGGCTCATTCTCCCAGGCCCTCTCACCGGCACCTTCCACAAACTCTCCATTTAGTGAACAAGAACAAGGAAACTACAGGGGGATACACAGCTCTGAATTTACTGGCAGAAACACCAGCAGTTTCAGCTTGATGCTGTTGACCTCTGATCACTGTGCTAAGTTTTTATGTTCAAGTAGCTGGTACAAGGCCAATTTTATCAATTGAGTTTTAAACGTGTACAAAGGTCTTCAGAAGGAACAAAATTAAGACTGTTAAGCTGTTGAAATGATGCTGATACTGACCTGAAATACTCTGATCTTACAGAGACAGAGCCCAAAAGGCACTCAGATGCTAAGCAGATACTTTGCACGCATCAAATGCATTAGTTTAGCGACATGTAACCTCTCCTTGTACTTCCATGGATGTTTCTCCTCACTGGGAGATGATGACCACCAAAGACAGTTAATATAATGTGCTTCATCTGGAATACAGTCCAGCACAGCAGGGTACTGAGGCCTTGGCACAGAGACAGTTAAGCAAGCCAGATGAGGTTCCAGTCATACCTTTCATAGCCAAGACTGTGCAATTGATTTATGTCCAGTGCTGATGATGACAGAAAAGTGCAGGCTAGTTAAAAGAGGGCTCTTGGTGTATTTCATGTATGACTGGACAAAGCTTAACGCAGCAGGTCAAAGACATTGCAAACATTCAGGTCCTTAATAAATACACGCTTCTGCCTCTCACTCGAAGGCTACAGGGGGCATCACCTTCACCAGCTTGGCACTGCCTGCAAGCTGCAGATTCCCGCCCGCGGGCTCTGTCCATGCTGTACAGCATCAGCCAGCCCACCTCAGACCACCTTCATCAGCTGTTCAAATGGACCTCGCTCAAACTGGCCTTGGGGAGTGCTCAGACCACCCTTCCTGCAGGCAAAATATGCTGCACACTGGCTTCCAGCACCAGCATGCTCAAAGGCAGCTAGAAATTGGTCAACTCAACTGTCATGTCCTCAGGAATAGTCAAATGGGCTTGGTCCAGCATACCTGAGGAATGTCACTTCCCTCCCAGCTGCAGGAGTTACAGCAAAGGGCAGAAGCCACTTGAGACAGCCCAGCCAACTATGGTACCTCTGATGTCTGCAGCTGTAAGGTGCACGAAGCAGAACGCTTCTCCCCTTCACAGCACCCAGCAGAGCAAGGGCCTCACCCTCCTGGGAAACAGCACGCACAGTACAAAATGTTATCTCAGTCTTTCCCTGCCTTCTTCCCCTTATTATCTTGAGAGAAAACAAAGATTTTGTGTTTGGATTGTATTATTTGTGGGGTTTTTTTGATGGAGCAGCAAAAACGATATTAAAGGCACAAAGAATGCCTGCTGATTTTCATGGTGCTATCAATTTCCTCTCCAGCATGGAGGAGAGGCAGGGTATGGGTCAAGGGAAAAAAAGATTTACTTTTCCTTGATATGCACAGCCCTGGCAACACAGTTGTGAATGTACTGAATTTGTAATGAGCCATTCAAAAAAAGCTCCCCTAGAAGACTTTATAACTTTGTAGGCAACCAGCCTCCATAATCAAGTCTTACAACATAGCTCGCTACTTCATAAATTTGAAATAAATCATAAAAGGGGCATATTAAAATAATTTGTATCAGTAGGGACTGATTTAAAGCCCAGCTCCTCATCCATCAACGAGATGCTTTCATTTGCTAGCATATTCCTCCAAACTGCAGGAAAAGCTTCGCCAAATCCATTAATAATAAAGAGAAGAGAGCCTTCACAGAGCAAATGGACAAAGAGAAAGTGGAGAATGATTCTCATAAACTTCTTTTTCTTTACAAGATCCCCTCCAAAAATAATTATTGGAGACAAACGCTGCCGCGACTTTTGATCTTTTATTGAAGAATAGTTTAAGACAATTTTTAATGCACGAAAATAACATTTTTTGCCATTCAGCTCAGAGAGGGTGATACACTAAAGGGCAGAGTAGCTGGGAAAAACATTTTGGAAGGCAGTAAACCCTCCCGCTTCACTGGGGGAAGTCTGGCGAGGAAACGATTTAGCCTTCGGAAACTGCCGAAGAAACAGATTCGGGCGATGCAACGGGAAGGACTTCCGCCCCTTTCCCCCCCGCTTTCCTCACCGTTTCGGTTGAGCCGCGGTAGGCGTTTGCGGCTGACCGGAGAGGTGCCCCGCACCGGACGGCGGGGCCGGCGGGGCCGGCGGGGCGGGGGCGGCCCGGGCCGTCCGCAGCGGCGTGTCCCGGCGCCGAGGGAAGCCCGGCTCCGGCGGGCTCCTCCGCCGGGTGCCTGCCAACTGCAGCCCAGCTGCCGGCAGCTCTCCCCCGTCCTTCGGATGAGCTCTGCGTTGAGAAGCATTGCTCCAAAAACATTTTGTTTGCACACGCTGGAGTGTTTTATCAGGAAGACTCGGCATCGCCTTTGAAATACGAGAGCCTTAAAAAATCTCCGGCTGCTAGAAGGAGCTATATTTTCTTCACTCTGTCAATCGGCATTTAAATGTGAACTATCTCGAATCCTTCCGTAGGAAACACAATTAAAGTGTCATTAAGAAAGCATTTTTCTCGTATCATTTTCTATAGTAACCGAGTTAGGCTCAGCGTTTCCGCGCTGTGTGGTGTGCTGAAACACACGGTAAATTCGTGGCCATTTGACGCACACATTGGAGCAAAAGGGATTCAAATCGGGAACTGGATTTCAAGTTCCTTTTCATGCCAGTATTTTCAGGTGTGTCACGTTCAGAGTAACTCACACAGACAAATATTTTGTAGTAGTAACTAAAAAAAATTTAAAATTCCTTCCTTTCCCCGAGACATATTAATAATATAACCGAGGTTAAGAGACACTTTTTTGGTTGAGGGAAAATGTTCTCACCTAAACTACGGAAATTCTTTGGGAAAAGCTTTTTGTTGGTGTTTTTGATCGTTTAGCTTGACAAGAACAAGGGACTCTTTGAACTCAGCAAAAGTTAGAGAGACTTTGGGTTTGGACGAGAAACAGGTTGTTTTACCGTCTTTTTGCAGTGCCAGCTTCTCTATTTGAAATAAGCAGCATGTTGTTTTCCTTCTAGTAATGCTGTTTTCTTGCTGTCTTCCCACGTGTAGCTCCGTGCCTTGCTGTCTCAAGCGAAAAGATTGTGAAGACGTGGACAAAAAAACACTGGGGACTCCAAGCACCCACTGCTGAGCTGGGAGAGGGAAATGCAAAGAAAGTGTTTCGAGCAGAGTTGATGAATGAAGGCAGAAATTAAATAAAGACAGACCGAGGTAAGATTTCCACGTGGTAATATTTCCACTGAACTAACTCCCGGGGGAAGGACCAGGAGAATCATGTGAGATTCCCCACCCTCCCCGTTTGTTGTTTTTTTTTTTTTTTTTCCTGCGACGAAAACGCTTGTGTTTTGCCACCTCACCAGGTTGTTTAATCAAAAAGGACTGTGATCACCTCCAGAATTTTATAGCCATTAACAAATCCGTTAAATCTCATCGGATTAGCTTTATGGCCTCTAAAAGGTAGCTCACCTTCCTCGTGTCTGATTTTAAGGGATACCTCACACATGGTTGTTTGGCAATCCTGTGTGAAAGGGCTATGGGCTTGCAATATAGACCTCAAATGCCCCTTGTTCTCAGAGATGCTCTGCCAAGGTATTACAGGGGTGCAAATACTCCACAAGGCTGTAGATCCTCAAACAGAAGTTCTTGCCACGGGCTCTGGGGACAAACCCTGCCCTCCCTGGGATCCTTCAGCTCTCAGGTGGGAGCTCCTACCCCAGGGTCTGACCCCAAACCCTCTGCAAACTCACACAGGCTTTTTGCCAAGCCCCCAGACAGGCAGCGGGTGCCCAAAATAAAAATCTCCCCACCTCTACCAGAGACCTAGTGCCCTGGACAGGGGCAGATTCGGCTCCCACCGTGTCCCTGAGACATCTCAGGTCTCTGAGACCATCCCCAGCTGACCCTTGTTCCCTCAGTCACCTCACAGGGTCAGCCACAGAGCTGCCCTGGGTATTGATCCGGTTGCTATTTCCTTTGGAGTCGCTTCGGATTTGTCTTGTGGTTCTGTCTTCCTTCTGTTTAATGGGAACACGTATGGGTTTTGCAATAAGCCCCTTTGCAATATTTCTGGTTTGCATCAAATTTTGATTTGCTCTTCTGACAAAAGGCTTTCAGAAAAGTCTTTTGTCATTGTTGCTGAGGCAGATTTCAGCTTGCTGTTGCCTAAAGCCATCTCCCCTGTCATGGCATCAGGCAGAAACAAATCAGCCTTAATTTCACTCATTTTAGGTTTCAATCCCTTGCTGTCGGATATACTTTTACATATAAAAATATTGATTCCTGAAGTATATTACATGTAATATATATGTGTGCAATTTATACTATATATAAATACATGTTTTTTAATATATATACACATATACATATATATATATCTCCCTTTTCCCCCCCTGCTGCAGTTGTTATGGTTGTACTGCATTTGCAGGATTGTACCTTGTCACACTGGCCCCCCGGGCAGAGTAAACGTCCATGAACTATCCACCCTCCCGGAAGGGCTGACCTGTGCTCTCTGCACTGAAAAGCGGCTCCTGCCTTTCTTGCTGTGTCCTCCCTGGCCCAGTGCTTTTTCTTTTTTAACCCCAAATAATTTTTCAAAGCAGCCTCCTGGCCGGGAGTGCTGAGTGCTGGCCTTCATGAGGGCTGGCTGGGATGCAGAGACCCAGGCTTGACCCCATCTCTGGTCCTCAGGCCAAGCTGGGCCCATCTTTGGGTGAATTCATTTCAGGCTGAACTTTGTGTGAACCTGGGCCCGAGGGGAAGGGAACCCGGCAGAGCAAGGCTGACGGAGGCAAGTTCTGAGTAAACCCATCAGCCTGAGTAAATATTGAACAAGTCCATGTGAAGGCTGGGGTCGAAATGGAGCTGTCAGACCAGTGTAAACTGAAAGGATAGGTGAGGCCTCTGAAGAGCAAGGAAACATTTTGTACACTCACTTCTGCGATTGTTCCTTCCACCCGACCCCTTTGCCCCAGACCTCATTTCACCTGCCTAAGAAGCTAAAGCAACCCTGAAGCTGACCGGCGCTGAAATATATGTGTTGGTGGAAGCAAATGGCTGGGGGGCAGAGGGGCGAGCAAGGGACGGCACCATGGGGTGGCCCTTTCAGCGTAATGAGCCGAGAGCATTACAGCTGGGGTAGGACATGGCACAGCAGATCGGAGGTCCCCCACCTTAAATCCAGGTGACCTATGCAGCATCAATCCTGAAAAATAAATATACTATATATTTGATACAAATACAAGTGAAATACATTGTCTGTAAATATATATAACCCAAATAAACACATATATGCCCAGCTCCCAGAACCTAGCCTGACCGTGCTGCTGGGTCTGTGGGGCAGGGGAAGTCCCCAGGGATGGGGAAGGGCTGTTGGGTGTGCACGCTCTCCTGACCCATGGGGATCTGGGAGCCACTGCACTCACCCAGCACTTCCCATGGCTGCAGGTCTTTTGCCTGGTTCTCCAGGGATTTTAGTGACACCTAAAAATGCGTTCATGTCAAAATGTTGAAAAAACTTAGCAGGCATGAAAATCCCTCCTGGTTTACCCGATTTAGGGTGTATCAACTCCCTTGGCAATGTTGGTGCATAAGCAGGTGCATTGGCACCTTGCTGCCTTGGGGCTACTCACAGAAGATGGATCAAACTCTGTTTCAGTTCTGACTCTCTCTGGGTGATGAAAATGTCTCACCCTTGTCCTGCTCTGGTTTTGCTGAGAGCTGGGGAAGAGGTGGCCCCTGACTAATTTTTCTGTGTGAAATGAGTTTGGAGAAGCCCAGAAGGCTTCCTCCCCTCTTCTCCTCCACTTGAAGGCATCAAAGGCTTTTAGGGGCCGGCAATGGTCCAACCCCACCACGGCAGAGTCACTGAGAGGAGGTTTTGTCCCCAGAGAGAGACCCCCAGGAAGGCTTCACACCTTCAGTGCAAAGAGGCTCTGGGAACAGAGTTAATAGCAGCCAGCAAAGTGGAGTTGAAAGTAAGGAAGTCTTCAGGGTATTATTATTATTATTATTTTTTAATAGAATGTCCTCTTCTGAGATCAAAAGGGCCTCACATTGTGAGAACAAATGCTTTGGGGAAAGGAGAAACATTTCACACCAAGGGGTAAGGAACAGATGGCCCTGGAGTAGCTGCCACGCCAGGCCAGAGCGCCAGCGTGCTCCTTGGGGCTCTGTGCTGGGAGCAGAGCCAGAGGAGAGGGTCTCTGGGCGTCCCTTCCCTGTCCCCTCCTCCCACAGAGGGAAAACAGCTCCAACACGGCGACTGCCATTAATAATTTACATGGTTACGTTTCTTTAACTGGGAATTTCCCCTTCCTTTGGGATATTAAAAGAATAAATCTCCATTAAGACGTGGCTTTGTGTGTGAGTGTACAGGGGGACTTGGCTAATTTTCTTGCTCATGAAAAATGCAATGCCAGGGACCCACGGACAGACACACAGGGAGATATGGGAATATTGCAGATTAGAAATAGCCACATCGTCATGTATCATTTATATAAAACAAAGGAGTGTGTGTAGACCTCGTATTTGTGATGAAGTCCGACTGTGGCAATAGGGCTCAGTGTCAATAGGGGCTCGTGCATGCAGGTCTGCCCGGACTCGTGTGTGGCTCTTTCTGTGTAGTCTACGCCGATGGGCTGTGGTGAGGAGCACACGTTCGTGTCCCGTATGGATACATAGGTACCTGCGTGGGTACTGAAGTACCAGTGCCCACTCTTTATCTGCTGCTCGGACACGGGTGTCCGTCACTGCTTCACAGGAGCATCTGTTACCGGCCAAGGGACCCCCAGCCGCGGGTGTCCTGGCGTGGCCTTTCCAGCGGGCTCCTGCTTCACAGCAGTGGGTTTCGGGCTCCTGAGACAAAAGGGAGCGTGAGAAACTCGGAGGGAGAGCGGAGGGGGGGAAGAGATTAGCTGTGTGCGGCGATCGTTGTTAGAGAAACCCGGCTCGACAGCGAGGGGGGCAAAGGGAATGGGCTGAGGGGGGAGCCCGGAGGGGGTTCCATATGTAAGGGCGCATCGGCACCGTCTCTGCGGACTCTTCCGGAGACTCCCTTTGAGTTTCAAATGGGAGCTGGGAGCCTTTGTTGTGCCCGACACACTGACACATCCGAACCCTCCTTTTTGTCCCGGCCTTTCCGCTCTTACGGGCCCGGCCTGCCCGCCGCTGCCCGCCTCACCTGGGAGCTAGCAGGCTCCGGCCCCTTGCCGGGTGGGTAGGATCAGAGCAGGGTCCGGGGGCAAAACCGCCGTCTCTGCGGAAACCCACGAGCCTTCTGAAGCACAACGCCCCGCTTCGGGGGCAGCTTAACTCACCCAGCTCCGACACAGCATTCATCGCATTGGTTCAACGAATAGGTTAAGCCAAGCTGACTCACACCCAACAGGTTATAAAGCCAATCTGGCCGCCTGTGCTTCCCCCCCCTCCGATGTTTTGCAAACTGCTAGTGTAACAAAATCCTCTTTTCACCTTTTCCCCCGCTTTTTTTTTTTCCCCCTTATCTCTGAACTAATTGGACACTCAGAAATCTTTCTTTCGAGCGCGAGAGGTGTGTTAGATGGGGGAAGATCGTATCGCCGGGGAAGAGCGATGCTCTGTCGCCCGGGGACCCCCGGGGAAGCGGGCCGGGGCCGAGCGGCGCTGCGGGCAGGCTGCCGGGGCTCGGCTGCAGTCGCAGCAGGTACTTTGCTCGTTCCTCGCCCCGCTCACGCCCCCACCGAAAAGGTTTGCAAATTTGACGAAGCCAGAACAATAGTTTCTCCTGGCAGCCCCTCTGTTTACTTGTTTAGAAATCCCAGAGGCGTTTCGAGGTAAAAAGGTCAGAGCTATACCCGGGCTCGCCGCCTCCTCCCTCCCCGCCCGGCCCCCCCCGGGCTGCGGGCTCCATCCCCCCGCGAACTGATCTCGTGTGTCACTTATAGTGTGGAAAACACCCTTTCAGGTGCCGCCTTGGGAAGCCGAAGGGAGGAAACTAAAGCGACGCTTCATGTTGGTTTTGAGTTGGCTCGGCCTCACAGAACTGTTCCGTATAAACGAGAAACTCGCTGTGCCCTCAGCCCGGACGCCAAGTCCGTTCCAGTTCACGTCGCTGCTTCTGTAACGCGGGTCTGCTCCCGTGCCGGGACGCTCACACGGAGGATGATGATGATTTTCTGCTCTCCACAGGCCTCGTTGCACTGTAAAATAGCTCCACGTGGGGAGCGACGCGCTTCGCTCCGGTCCCGCCCGGGCGGCTTGCTTTGAACGCCCCCGAAGGGGAGGCGAGCGCCGGGCCCGATCCTGCCGATGCCAAGGGCGGGGGGGTGTCATAGGGTACCCGCAGGAGGCAGGATCGGGTGTTTTGTTTGGGAGCTTTGGCAGCAGCCGGAGACCTTTTCCTTCCTCCTCCTCCCTCCGAGCCCGTGTTCCCCCCGCCCCGTGTCGCGCCTTTCCCTGGACGGGAGACTCATTTCGTTTAGAGTCGAGAGGACTTGCGTGTGGAAAAAGTAAACTTTATTAGGCTGAGGTAGTTTCATTTCGAGATACAGAGCACGGGGAAGGGAGTGGAGGGGAAATGGGAGATTTCCGATTAAGAAACCGCTAGTTTTTCTCGACGTTTTTTCTCTTTAAAACAATCTTTAACAAAAGCTGCCGTGGTTTCCAGTTCGGCCTACCCTAAAGTTTCTGGTGGGGAAGGGAAACAATTTAGCCATGGTTAAATCGTGTTTTTCTCGGACTCCGGTAAGACTAAGAGGGTGGGGATACAAGGAACCGTGCTACTTGGCTCCAAGATTTCAGGCTGTCGAGACGTACAATAAATAGCAGCCAGTGCATCAGTGCCTGGGGAGCCGAGCCCCGCGGCCCCCCCGCAGCCTTGTTCCCGTCCACCTTCACACCTCCTACGACAGTGACCGTTGTCCAAAGTCCTCCGAGGTCAGCCTCGCCTCACCTCGGTGTCCCTGCTAGCACAACCCTCCCTTTCCCAGGATCAGGAACAGTCGCAGTCGCAGAGCGTGTGGAAAACCCTGTAAAGCGGTAATAGTGCAAAATGGTGGCGGAGGAGTTGCGGTTTTGCCTGGTGTTTGTTTGGGTCTTTGCAGAGGCCTCTAGCATCTTGGGCGCCTCAGATCTCATTCCGAGATATACACACAGTAAATAAAAGGGAAACGAAAAAAATGCCCCAGACTTTTTTACAATCTCGCGGGGAGGAATAATACATGAAACGTAGGATTCTTGCAGGCAAAAGTCGTTGTGCACATTTTTAAAGCGGGAGAGAACTAAATTCGTTTTAAAGTTTCTGTGGTTGAAAGTGCAGTTCCTATAGGGGAGGGAGAAGGGAGAGGGAGAAACGTCCCTGAGACAAACGCCTATTGCTAGGGTATACGAGGACACGGCTGCTCCTTTGGAGTCCAGTGTTTTACAGAGGGTCTATAAATTAAGAGAGAGAAACGCGAGCGGGAGAATTGGTACCACACGCGTGGAGAGGGCCGGAGCCAAAGGGGCTGCTCGGAGGGAAGCGTGACCTCGCTTCCGCGCCTGTGTGCGGACGGGGCTGTGCGTGGGGGGTGCGTGTCCGTGCGTGCGTGTCTGTCGGGGTCTGCAGGGAGCAGCCGCCCCTCGAGGGCAGCCCCGGGCTGAGCCCTGTGCCCCTGCGGGGACGCGTTTCAGGAGGACACCGAGCTGGGGGAGGCCTCAGGTGAGGTGCAGTTGGACTGATCCGAGGCTTCACTCGCTTCCTTCGCAGACCTGGAGGCAGCAGCCGGGGCGAGACCTTCCTTTTCCCTCTTCTTCTGCTTCATCCGCCTGTTCTGGAACCAGATCTTGACCTGGGTTTCGTTGAGCTCCAGGGTAGCGGCGATCTCCACCCTCCGGGCCCGGGTGAGGTACTTGTTAAAGTGAAACTCCTTCTCCAGCTCCGTCAGCTGCTTGGTGGTGAAGTTGGTGCGGATGGTGTTGGGCTGGCCCAGCAGTCCGTACTCCGACACTTTAGCTGTTAACGAGCAAACACCGACAGGGCAGGGGCAGCCAGAGCAATTCCCTCGCTGGGACGGGGGGGCCGCGGGTGCGGGCTCTCCCCTGCTCCCCTCCTCTCCTGGGCGCTCGGTCCCTCCACCGCCCGGAGCATCGTGCTCCCGCCCGGCCCCTCAGCTACCCCCGGCTGCCCAGCCCCGGGGTGCAACCTGGAGGGCCGGGCCACCCCGCGCTCCGCAGAGCTGCCCCCCTTCCCTTGCGACCATTGCCCCCAGCTCCCTGCAAACTGCCGTGAAACTTGAACGTGCGTGGGAAGGAAAGGAAGGGGAGGGCGAGGGTGATGATGGGGGGAGGAGGGAAGATTGTGATTTAAGGAAGATTGTGGAGAAGGAAGTTGAACAATAGGGGAGATGGAAGCCACGACTGTGGCAGAGGCAGGAAGCCCGGAGCGTTTCCTACTCCGAGCTGGACTTAAATCGCATTGGGCCTGCGGAAAACTGAGCTCAGGGCCCCTCCATCAGATGTGTCTGGAAAACCTCTAGCTGTCTTTTCCTCAGCGCTGAGCTGAGGAAACAACAAAGCCCCAAAGCAAACCAACCCCGTGTTCCCCTGGAAGACGAGCCTTGGGTACAAGCTCCAGGGAAGGCAACCTTTCCCTGAAGGGCCGGGGAGCTGCCCCCGCCTCCCTCCTCCCCGGCCGGGGAGCATCCTCGCCCGGCCCTGCGCTCCCCGCACTCACCTGTCTTGGGCGGGTTCCTCTTCACTCTCATCCAGTCGAAGGTCTGCGTGGCGCCGGCCTTGGGGCACGGCTCGGAGGGGCACACAGGGTCTTTGTCCTCGTTTAAGGAAGGCGAGGGGTTGCTGTAACCGCCAGGCAAGTAGCTGGGCTGCTCCTGCCCGTAAAGGTGTTGCTGCTGGTACTGCCCCGCGGCCGCCCCCGCCCCGCAGTAGCCCTCTGCTAAGCAGCCGAGGCTGGATCCCGCGCTGGCGGAGTACCCGGCCGCTTGGAAGTACACACCGTCCGCGTCCTGCTGGCCGAGGTAGAGCTGGTGGTGCCCGTAGCCGGGGCTGCAGGTTTGGGCTGGGTACCCGGCGGCTGGGGCAGCGCCCGCGAAGGGGATGGGGCGCCCGGATGAGGGAGGATGGTAGCCGGGGCTCTGCTGGGGGAGATGGGCGGCCGCGGCCGCGGCCGCGCTCCCTCCCGCGCCAAAGCGCCCGTCTCCGTTAAAAGTGTCACTGGCGGGGCTACCTGAGCAGGAGGGGAAAGAAGGGGAGCTTTGCTCTAAATGGTGGTAGGCGCCCGTCCCACGGTTACAAATTGCATACTCTAAGAAGGAGTTCATCCTAGTATTGTCCATCTGCCACTGATGGAGGAGGGTCAGCCTGTTTTGGGGGGGATTCCGCCTGCCCTACAACCTTTAGATAGTATGTCAAAGCTGTAAAACTTCCTTCCATGCATCGCTGGCCCTCGAACCCCGCAGCCTTCGGCGGGGCCGGAGTGGGGGCAGGGGGAGGCGGCCACGTGGTCCGCCCCCAGCCCAATGAGCGAGGGGCTCCTGAAGTTTGTCACATCTCCGAGCTCATCCATCAAGGCCCTGACATTTGCATGACAAAGGGGTTTCAATCAAACCCTGCCCATCAATCTGATAACAACACGAATACGTCAAAATCTTTCCTCAAAGACTTTAAAAGAGAGGAGGGAGGTGGGGTGCGGGGAGGTGGAGGGGAAGAAGAATTAGAATTATCCACGACTGTTTTAAGTGCTAAAAAGGCCCCCAAGTTACGTGCTTTGCCAATTTCAGCAGAACTTCCCTTTGGCCCGACTTAAAAAAGGTTTTCCCCAGCCCTAGCTCCACGTGAGAAAAAGAAAGACAGAGGGAAAAGAGGTAGGGAGGTCTGACTGCTCTTCCACCAAGCACAAAGGGATGCTTTTTTCTTCGTTTGGAAACTTTTCCCTAGAAGGTGGCTTGAACACGTTTGGCGTTTTCTGGGCTGAGGAGTCTAATAAAAGCTCCTAAGAAAAATACGCTCTATGCATTTTACTTCTGCCACACGGGCTTTGTGTCTAGGGCCAGTGCGGGTAAAAGCAATGTAATCAAATCAATATTCTAATGAGGCGATGAAATAAAGTTAGGAAGACAGAATGTCTTTTGTTGGAGAAATACCATGCCCAGCTTAGCAGTTGGAGGAATGGAACTAAAAATGATCCATGTGTCTGCCTGCGTATCTTTCTATCCACCCACTCACCCATGCACCTACCCATCTGCACATTTACTGCTGAAAACAGGAGATGTTTTGAGGGCTTTCACCAATGCTGGAACTTTAAGCTCTGCTTTTCCATGGCAAAGCATGCCTGGTTTGATCTTTCCCCGAATCTGGTGTCAGGCTGGAGCTTTCCCCTGGCAGACTCCAGCTGATGAGTAGGTGGAAAGACACTGACTTCAGGCCGGCCACTCCACTGCTCAGAGAATGGAAACATAGGTAGGCAACGTTTATTTACTTGTTAGCAGAAGGGAGACAAGAGCACCCAACAATATGACGCCCACAGTCATTTGTTACTTGTCAGGATATTTACTGGTTATTCAGCCTCTAAGGAGAACCAGGAGGGCTCTTTTTTTTCCCCCAGGCCAAAAGTTCACTTTGAAAGGCAGAAACACGTCCTTTAGTTGGTAGGTTTGGCTGATGCAACACGTTGGGGCAACATTTGTTAAGAAAGTGCAACACAGGCAGCCATGGCATCAACCTTCCTCCCTTCTTTAAATCCCCCCGAGAGAAAGCATGAGTTTTAGCCAATTACAACTCTCGTCCTTCAATAAAAAGAATAAGGAGAAAACTACTTCCAGAGCTGCGTGCCTATTTATTCATTTATTCTGCCGACTTTGCTGATGCTGAGATATTCAAGAAGAAAATCTTTTCGGTTACAAATGTTCTCTGAAACTCGCTACCTCCTTTTTTTTGCATAAAACAACCGAAAGTGATTATAAAGATTCAAAGCAACTCTCATGTCATTCCCCTTGCAAGAGAAACCGGTTTCTAATTTGATTCCAGGAGTGCTTTTTATATTATGTTGCACTCGCGTTTAAATTGAATGCATTATATTTAAACGATGCTTACAATGGATGATTTATGGGTGTAAAATGAAAAAAGAAAAGGATAGATGTTTATTTCATCCTTGAATCAATTGTTTCGTATTGTCTGATAATTTTCCACCATGATCTCAACTCCGCTGTTACATTAAAGGGATGCTTTATGTCATTAAAATGCAGCTGTCTGCTGGAGTTTCAGAATTAGCTGCGAGAGAGCTCGCTGCTGCGGAGTTATGGAGGGAAGTTTCGCTGTACATCTCATCTCGCCTCAGCGAGGGCTAAGACGAAGTTTGGACCCTAGGCGGCTCTGGGGTGAAAGCACAGAGTTCCTCTGGTTGATGGAAAAGTCGGATAGGATGGGATCAAAGTTTTAGCCATGCAATGCAGCAAACACCCAGAGCCGAGCAGGGGATGAGATGCGGTTCTCGGGCTCCCGGGAGCCACTCCAGTCCCGGTTTGCGGGGGGGGGACAGTGAAGGTACTGGTGAGACGGGCGTGTGACAGGGAAGGTAGAGCCGAGGAGGCGATGTGCGGAGCTGAAGTCACTTTGGCAAAGGCTTTTTTTGTCCCTCTGTTGAGTAAATGTCAGATGGCAAAGGATGGGGCGTTGGAGCCGGTTTCCTCCCAGAAAGGGGCCGCTGCCTTCCCGCTCCTCCCTGCCCCGGGCACCGCGGGGCCGCTCGCCATCTGCTCCCCCTCGCAGCCTGCTCAGCCCCCCCTTCACCTGCTGCAGCCGGCCAGGCAGCAAAACACCGGGCAGATTTCGGGGGGTGGTGGCACAGAAGGGGCTGGGTCCCCCCCGCCCGGGGCCGACACCCCCGAGGCTCCCCTCCGCGCCCCTTCCCGGAGCTGCCAGGCTGACGGCCCTGGGCACTTCCCCAAAGTGACATGGTCTTCCCCAAAAAGCATGGCTTGTGGCGACTGCGCGGTATTTTCGAAAGCCGCAGCAGTGCATGCCGGCACACCGGGAACCTCTTAGGAATGGCTTTTCCAAATTTTCTTCTTAGCCCCTTGCCCTGGATCCGATATCAAATTACTGTTGTTATTGTTACTGGGTTTAATTCCCTTATGGGGAAGGTGTGAGACCCAGTTTCGGTACAGACCTTCATAACCTGCAGGAGAAAGGAATGTCAGATTATCGTTAACAACCAATCGCCGGGGGAGCCTAGTTCCATCACTTACACATTTATTTCTTTAAAACCTCCTTTATGGGAACCTGAGAGCAGGAAGGCGGCCGAAGAAAAGGTGTAGGCGGAGATTCTCAAATTATCAGAGCTCTGTCCTATCCCCTCCCCGAATAATTACTTAGTAATATTTATTACTTGATTTTCACTTATGTATTGAGGGAGATAGTAAACATTCCTACCCCCTGAACCACAGACGGCACCGTTTTAGGAATGCTGCCGTCTTTAACTCAACGGGATTAAAATAAAATATCTGGAGACGGATGAGAAGAGAGGGTGAGCGGGGGATTTTTAGCTCTTTGATTCCTGGGAAAAGGAACCGTGCCGTCCAGCCCGCTGGTCCATGGGAGGCAGAGGGAATCACCTCCTTGCTGCTGGTGCAGATTCCTTGCACGGCACCGAGCACGCAGCGCTCCGCAGAGCTGCTGCCCCGCTCCTCGAGAGCTGGTGCGGCCTTAAGCCCTTCGGGAGCGTCAGCCCCGGGCTTTGCCTGATGAGCAGATGAGAAATGAGGAGGTCATCGGCAGAATCTCGTCGTTCTTGCGCGGAGCTCCTGGTGGCGGGGACCTCCCACGCCCACCGAAGGCGTCCCGTGCCCTTGGCCCCTCCGTCCACCCGAGGCAGAGGGACTTGGCGTGCCAAAGCCTGGGGCAGCTCAGCAGGTCGCTGTCCCACAGCACACCCACACCCCCTCACTATTACACTGGCGAGATGCGGCTCCAAGGGAAAAAACCACGCCTTTTGTCTGAAACCGATGAAGACATCTTCTTAAAATAAACCTTTTCTTGAGAGCGGTTTCTCCCTTTTAGCGGGATAAAGGGGCTCCGCGAAACTCGGGGCTACAGCAGCCGGGTGGGGAGAGCGAGGGGACATTTCGCCCTTCCCTAAGAGGTGGTTTGTTTGCTTTGAAACAACTCTCCTGACAGGGAGGATAGGGCCCTTCTGAGGCGGTTTGTGGGAAATCTTTACCCGAGACAGGCCGGAGAGTTTTCTGTGCAGGCTACACAGAAGGAATGAGGCATTTCCAAAGGCTCCGGAGGGCTCAGAGTCTTCAGATGCTTCGGTTTGGAGTTAAATATAACTCTCTGCGGAGAAAGTTTGTGTCGTGCATAAGAAGTGTCACTTCTGGCTCCTGGCGGGGTGATTTATAAGAAGCACTGCTGACGCTGGGGGTGCGTGCTTGGCTGTGGACTTCAATATCACCAAAAAGGACTTGTCCCTAGAAATTGTCAGAGAAATTTATAGCCCCGGCATGCGTCTTGGTTAGATCATAGCCTGCTAAAGCTATATTTGGGGCTAAAAACTGTAGATGGAAAATAAAATAGTATATGGAAAAATGCTTCAGAGTTTGGGAGTCCAAAGAAATGCAGAAGGAATCCTTTTAATGAGTTACAAGCACCGGGCTGTCTCCGAGCTGCAGAATAAACACGAGACAATTAAGATAAGATATAATAATTCTTGTCTGCCGCTCCCGGGAGCGGGGCGGGCGCAGCGGCGGGGCCCGGCCGGTCCGTGGCCTCCCCGCGGGGCCGGCTCGGCGTGGGGACCGGCTCCGGGACCGGCTCTAGCACGATGCCGTGAGGCTCCCTGGACGGGGACGGCCCACAGGTGGTCAGCATCCCCCGGAGGGGACCGGAGCCCTCTTAGCCAGGAAGAGAGACATGTTTTGTGCTCTCGGTCTCCTGACCAACATTTTGAGTGGAAGATTGGGGCGAGAAATGCCTCTTTCGATAGTTTTTCCTTCTCAGGGTGGTGCAAACCCCTCAAATCCCGCCTCCTCCTGCGCCAAAAGATCAAATTCCTCCTGCGATGGTTCTGGGGAACCTGTCCTGTTTCCTTGTGAATCGCTTTGGCTGTTTCTGTGTGGTCCCCAGGGCAGACGTGTGTCTGTAAGCCGGGTTGTCCCACTAACGAGGTTCATTTAAGCCTTGCTCCTCGGCGAGAGGGAGAGGAGAGGTCTGTACCTGCGGCTCCTGAGCACAGCGGTGCTCCCTCCCGCAGCGGGCAGAGCCTGTGGGCTCCTCATCCCGGCTGAGCCCCGCTCCAGGCGGTCCTTGCCTTCCCCCGGGACAGCTCGGCGACCCCGAGGGAGCCTTGCCCGGGCGCGGCTGGGGCTGGGCGCAGGGCAGCTCCAGGGGGTGCAGAGCCGGGGCTGAACCCGAAACTTCGAGTTCCATTCAGACCCAGCACCTGGCAGGCCCGGTGTCGGCTACCTCCACCTAAACCCGCCCTTTAATGAGTGCATGAATTTATTAACACCTTCATCAATGTTGCTAATATTAGTAGGTCGGCACTATTAATATCAACCGGCGTTAGTTCAAACAGTATCCGGCTGGGGTTGAGGGCTAGGTCCGCCTGGCCGAGCTGCAACGGTTCTTAAGTTAGTTTCTCCGAACCCGACACTTTTCCCCTTCACTGAAAACAGAGAGGGAAAAAAAAAATAGGCAAAGTTGGGATAGATGCGGGAGGTGCCAGGATGGCGAGCAGAAGAAGGTCCCCTCTCCCAGCTCCTTCCTTTGATGGTGGTGGATCATTAGGAGCGCTCCTCACGCTCCGGGCAGTGAGGACTGGGATGCGGATGGAAAAGGATGCTACAAGTCAGCTGAGGAAGCGGTCACCGGAGGGATGTTCCCGGAACGCCGGAGTCCGGCACCGGCAGCTCAGGAGGAAGGTCGGGGTGATTCCCCGGGAGAAGTTAGCTCTTCCCACCTCACACATCAAAGGCTCAACTGCTGCCTCGCTGTCCCGCCCACCTCCCCTTCACAGAAGGCTTTCCGCCTGGAGCCTTCCCGCGGCTCGATCGGGTTGGTTCAACATCTTCAGGGCTTCGAGTAGCTCTTTAGCAAACACATCCCCAGACTAGATCAGCACAAGATAAATATTACTTTAGCATCCCCACAACACGTGCGAACGTGTCTCGTTTGCATATTTCTAGGTTAATAATCGTGAGGCAATTGCAGTGTTTTGACAACGATCAAGAGCTGAGTACGCTTAATATGCTTAATATATGCCCTCCAGTTGCACAGAACAGAAGGGCAGGGTTGCAAATATGCATTCCCCGTTTGTTTGACATTTTGAAGAAGGTAAAGAATGGCTGAACTAATGGCGAAATCTTACAGTCATTCAATAATTTAGATTTTATTGAATATTCCCCTTCTTTCCTCCGACATTTCAGTCTTGCTAATTAGGACAAATAAGAAGGGGCCTGCTGTTAGCAAGGATAATAACTGACGAGGTTCCATTTATTAAGTCACTTTCCGTGGGTGTAGAATTGATCTGTGGCTGTGACTGGCATGCTTTCTAGACCCGCAGCAACTTTGAGAAGTCATTATGATCTGCAGAAGGGCCCTTGTTAGAGATTTGTATTGATAAGGTGTCAGGGTTTACGTTGGGGGGTTCCTGGAAACCCCCTCCCCGCCCCCGTCCCACCCCGGCGCTGCCTCCTCCGCGGGGGGGCGCCCCCTCCCAGCCCCGTGCCAGGGGGGGCCCTGCAGAACACGGGGTCCCTCTTGTCCCCTCCCCTCCGCCTCTCCCTTCCCGTCCTCCCTTCCCCACGGGAAGGGCGTGTGTGTCTGTGGAAATCCGCTGCAAGGTCGATTTGCAGAGACATCTATCTAGGTGCATGTATTTTTAAGTCGAATAAGAAGCTCCCTTCTCTTGAGAGGCAAAGGGGAACCCGAACCGCGCGGAGCGGCCCCGGGGACCGGGCAGGGCTGAGCGGCCTCGAGGACCCGGCAGGGCGGAGCGGCCCCGGGGACCGGGCAGAGAGGAACGGCCCCGGGGACCCGGCAGGGCGGAGCGGCCCCCGGAGCTGCCGCCCCGGCCCGGGGCTGCCCGGAGGCGCTCGGGGCTCTTGGCGTGGGCCAGCCCCGACCATCTGATTGCCTGCTCCTGCCGTCCCCCAACAAGCCTGTATTCAGGATTGCGAGGGGGAGGAGGCGAGAGGGGAAATATGTAAAGCACTGGAACAAATGGCGCTTTGATAGACAACGTCTGGCAGTGCCAACGCTGCCGCTGAGCATGTTCCAGAAGCTGGAGATATTAAATAAACTTAAAGATAATGAATAGCCTTCTGTGGTACTTGGGCTGTGCCTGGGTTTCTTTCCCCCCGCGTGGCTCTGGGACCCGCAGACCGAGAGGAATCGGCGAGGGGGCAGCGCCATGGGGGAGGGACGTGATGACTCCCAGGCTGGGATGCGAAGGCAACTCGTCTGCAGGCGGTGCAAACTGTGCACTAGACGCTTCCTTTTATTTATGAGAAGGTGTTAAGTAATGTTCACTTGCGTATTTTAATTGCAATCTACTTCGATTTTCCATATAAACCTATTCCTTCCCGGAGCGAGATGCTAGCAGGTTTGAGACGTCTGCTCCTTTGATAGGGAAAGAGGCTGGCAATATTATTAAGAATAAAAAGGTAGCCGTAAAATCAACTCCCCTTTGTTACAGCGGGAAGAGATAATCCAGATCTGCGAACCGCAATTTCAAAAACATCTGTCGAGGGCTTTCTTTATTTCATTTTATTTCCTTTTACAGCCCGAAGTAGAAAGCAAGCCCGGCTCTGATGCTCTTAATCCGAAATAAAATACCGGGCGACCACGCGGAAGTTTCCCGGCCTCCACGCCTTCCCCGGGGACTCCGCGGGGGGACACACGCCACCCGGGCAAGCTCCAGGCACCGACCAAACCAGACAATGGCCCAGCTCTCTGTGGGGGGAGACGGCAGCCCCCGGGGAGAGACCCCGAAGGCTCGGGATCCCGCCGGGCGCGGCTGGCTCCCCGCGGCAACCCTCGGGCCGGAGGAGCCGGGCGGGCGGCCCGGGCTGCGCCTTCCCCTCCCCTAACCCTAAAGGAAGGGGCTGGTGGCAACGCCGCTCGCCATGGCTGCTCCGCTCCTCTCCGCGGCTCCCTGCGCCATTTTAAGGCCGCCTCCGCGGGTGTCGCCCCCCCGGCCGCCCCCCCCAGCTCGCCTTTCCGCGCTACTTTCGCACAAACCCCGCTTGAACGCCTACCAAATTTCTGCCGTGTCTGAGGAAACACCAATGACTTAGCAAAGACGTAATATGATTTATTTTGGGTGTCGCCGCGATTGATTCCTGCGCTGACCCCTTTTCATTCATAAGCCTCCCCACCCCCTCTGCCTCACCCTCCCTCCTTGATATATGAGTTTTGTATTTAAAATTATATGTTGCGAGAAAGCTTTCGTAAAGGGATCCGCTAGCCGGGACAGAGCAGCACATTTAAGTGTGCCGTGGAAGGAGATCGCAGATTTATAAGGCCGGGGGGGGGGGGCCTGGTTCGTACTGCTGAAAAAGAGGAGAGCAATAAAGAAAGGCCTCTTTCAGGCTAATCTCTCGGCCCTCTTTCCTCTACAGCATTTATTTGTTGACTAAAATGCCGGCACGCACCACCCTCCCAGGGTGGATTTTTTGCGCTTACTCAAAATCCTCCCGTTCCGCCATTTTTTTTTTCTTAGTCCGGGACGTTTCAAACGCCGACAGTTGCGATATGGCACGTCTGTGTTTTCTGCTGCAAGAGAGGAGAGAAGGAGGAGCGGGCTGCAGGCAAGAAGCAGCGCTCGACGGGCTGTGGGAGCGGGGGGACCGCCCCAGCGTGGCCGCGGAATGTGCGGGGGCTGCGCGGAGCGGCTGCGGCCCCGGCGCCGCCTTTGTGCCGCCTTCCAGCCCTTTGTCCGACGATTTCCTTACGGGAGGGGCTTTCGGTTGCAAAAATATCACCGCAACTCTTAAAATTGGAAACAAATGTCCTGCTTTGGTTTAGTAAAAAAATCAAAGGAATAAAAACCGAGCTCAGGGAAAACGCAGACGGAACGGAACGCAGCAAATGTGTCTGAGTCCCGAAGCCTCTTGAAATGTTAGTTGGGAGCAATTTCTTTTGTCTTCTCTCTCAATGCACACAAGGAGATTGTTAGGGCAGCATTACTGCAAAGCAGGAAAGAGGGACGCGAATGATTTAGGCAAAAAAACAGCACATTTTCGAATGAAATATGTGGCAACGCACGTTTCTTGGTTTTATAAAGACATTTATTTACTCTATGAAAATAATGTACAATAAATAATTTGCCATTTACTATTAAAGGATTTGAATAAATAGTCTACGTCTAAAACTTAAAAAGAGGAAGGAAAATTCCTCTGTCGATTTTTTTTTTTAATTTTATTTTATTAAGAAATCTAAAAGTCTCGTTCTGATTCCTGAGAAGGTCTCTTGAAGGATTTACAAATGTTTTCTCTTGGGTGCTGACATCTCTGATGTGCATGAGAACTGTCGGGTGCTTTCTTTAAAATAAATAAGGGGGGGGAATAAAACTATAATTAAATACCCGCCTTTAGCAAAACTCGGGCTGTTCTTTCATGTGAGCCTTCTAGAATAAATATTGGGAGCGTGATTCGGGTCCCACAGTGTGAGGAGCTTTAAAAGAAAGTGTTCGGCGGGCGGGGTGGGGTGATTGCATGAGAAATGGCTCGGGTTTATTTTGGGGNGCCGCTATTGGAAATTTAAATGCTGTAAATCTATAGCACAAAGTGCGCTGGTGAAAAAGTCCAGGTCTTCCTCGGAGAAGTGGACGGGGCTGTCCAGGGAGCCCTGGAGACTGGGGGACAGACCCTGCGGGGGCTGCAGGCAGGGCTCTGCCGAGAAGATGCTCAGCTCTGGCAGTACCGGCGAGCCCCGACTCCCGGGAAAGGCACGGTCCGGGGGACCGGCGGCGGCGATGGGCTCCCCCGCGAACCGCGGGCTCTCGGCCTCCCCGCTCCCCGGATTTTGGCTTTGGTAGGGCCCGCTGGGCTCCGGGACCGGCCCGAGAGCCGGGCTCTCCGCAGGCTCCTCTGCGGGGTCGCTGCCCTCGTCCAGGTTGGGGTAGGCGACGTCCCCGTCGGGGGGGTCTTTGTATTGGGTTTGCCTCTTGTGCTTCATCCGGCGGTTCTGGAACCAGACCTTGACTTGCCGCTCGGTGAGGTCGAGCAGAGCCGCGATCTCCACCCGCCGGGGCCTGCAGAGGTATTTGTTGAAGTGAAATTCCTTCTCCAGCTCCAGCAGCTGAGTGTTGGTGTACGCGGTCCGGAGCCTCCTGGAGCCGCTGGTGTCTGCCAGACCCTGGATGTCTTAAACACACAGAAAACCGCACGTTGCAAAGAGAGGGAGCGGGGGCAAACGGAGGGTTCGGATCCGTCCCCCCTCCGTCGCGGGCAGGGCACAGCCGTGCCCGCACTAACGAGCATGAGTAGGGCGGGGGTGGGGGGGAGCCGTTACGGGAGAAAAGAAATATTCAGTTAAACTCTTCCCACTGCGGAAGAGGGTTGGAAATCGCTCTCTGGTTCCCTTGCCCCAAGGAGGAGAAAGGATTTTGCTCCCTGGCCTCACCCTGTAGAGACCTTCCTTCCCTGCCACCTTCGCGGATAAGGGCAATTCGACCCATTCTTCCCCCCCGCTTTTTTTTTCCCCCTTCCACTTGCCAGTACTTTGGGGACGGACGCTGCGGGGCTTTGGTTTCACGATTCCTGCATTACCTGGCCAATGGGCTCCGGTGTCCGCCCTTCTCCTGCCCGAGCACTTACCTGCCCGGCGCTACGGACACCCTGAAATAGCGAATTGTGCCTTAAACCTGTTGTCCCGGGGGGAGGAATGTCCCTGGCCAGGGCCGCTGAGCTCCCCGGCCGAGGGGCGCCTCGGAGAGAGGCTATTGCTTTATTGGGGGGCTGGGGGAGGGTTTGGGGGTGTATTTATTTTATTTTGCAATGGGGAGCTGGCTCCCCACCGCGCTGGACGCTGAGAGTCCCGCTCTCCTCTTTCCGCTGGCAGCAGCCCCCGCCTTACCCACCCGCCTTTCTTTCTCCCCTCCGCTCTTCTTTCGGGTTTTTGTTGGGGTTTTTTGTGGTTTGGTTTTGTTTGGTTTTTTTTTTCCCTGTCGGCTCTAAAAAAATTCAGGGCTGGGAGAGAAAGTCAAGCAAACGGGGCTGCGGCTGAGCTGCCAGGTCCCTCCGCTGGAGCTGATGAAGAGCCCGGCTCCCCGGCCCCCTCTCCCTCGTTGCTTTCGCAGAAGTTACAGCAATTTGCTGCTTTCTTTGCGGGGGGAGGAGGCAGGAGGACCCCCCTCCCCCGGCCGTGTGCATTGCTGCGGTGTCTTTCGTTGCGTGGCAGAGTTTCGGGGGAGGTGCGGGGCAAAGCCTGTTGGGGAGGGGTGCTGGGGTAGGGCTGCTCTGAGGCGGGGGGGATGGTTTATTATTCGGATCCTCTCCGATTTCAGCAAACACCCCCTCACCCCCTCATTATACGAACCTGCAGGAGATCCCGCGGCAGGGACCGGCACCGAGGAAGATGATGGGGGGGAAGAGGAGGAAGAAGAGGTTGGAGCCTGGGTAGCTTTCTTGGAGGATTTCTTCTCCTTCATCCAGGGGAATTCCGCTGCCAAGGGGCCGGGCTGTGCCGGAGGCTGGGGCTGGAGCTGGAGCAGGCCATGAGATGCTCTTTTTTGGCTCCTCGGTCTTGCCTGGCTGCTGGAACAAGGATTCAGGCTGAGGACGGTTTGCTCAAAAGGAGGAGGAATTAATGTCGAGTCCTTGATTGATGAAGTTTGAAATGTCTCCAGGACAGCGGGAAGAGACGTCAGGCACTCTGCGAGCGAAGGCTGGCTATTTATAAACCCGATCTCCCTCTCAAATTCAAAATTCATGGCTTTTCCAGGGCCCAGGGTTTAAAAAGCGGGAGGGGGGAGAGGGAGGAGGAGGGGGAGAGGGAAAGAAATCTGAGGCCCTCAGTTTTTATGGCAGTGATGATGATGGTTCTCGGGCTTTTTATAATTGTTATATTGCTGATAATACAGGCGTATGGGGACCTTGCTCTATTAAACTCGAGACTGGGGCGAAATTGCAGCCAATTCCTGGTCACGTGGCCAGCCCTGGCCAATGGCAGGCGGGGCCTGGTGGCAAACAGAAAGCATTATTTTCTTTAATTGATTAAAAAAAAAAAAAAAAAAAGGCGAGAGAAGATCCCCAGAAAAGCTCACCACCACCACCCCCCCTCCCCGCCGCCATCCTTCCTCGGCCGGCCGCGGGCTGCCGGGCTGCGGGCAGGGAGCCGCTGCCCGCGCTGCCTGGTGCTGCCTGCGCTGCCTGGAGCTGCCGGAGCTGCCTACACTGCCTGTCCTGCCAGTGCCGGCCGCCTTCTCGCTGCTGCCTGTCCTGCCTGTGCCGGGCGGGTCCAGCCGCGCTCTCTGAGCTCCCGACAGTTCGTACCCCGGGGGGGCAAGCAGGCGTGGGAAAAGGGGCTGTGCCCCCCCCCGAAATGCAGCCTAAACCGCAGGGAGCTGCGGGCTCGGGTCTGGCAACCGGGGCCGGTGGTGCCTGGGTGTGTTTGCGTATCGTATGCGTGGACTGCAGAGCTTGGAAAGCTCAAGCCAGCCCGAGGGTTTGGTCCGGAGGTTCGGGTCTGAGCCTGTATACGAGCACTCAGGAGATCAAGTGAGCTTTCGAGTCGGGTATAGTCAGAGCGGCCTGATTCACCTTGTTAAATCACTTTCAAAGAACCGGCGTAATACTTCTGCTTCTAAAGCCAGACTTAATGGGCCCTTCACACTTTCTTTAAAGGCCGAAGATGTCACGGATATCTTCGAAATCACATTTCTTCCTTCCCATTTTTCCCCCCTCCCTACCCCAATAAACAGCTCCACTTGTAGAGTTTACAAAATAAATAAATAAAATGAGAAGTCTTTTCCCAGGAAGATTTTTTTTTCCCCTTTTAAAGTGCCCGGCCCCACAGACACCGAAAAGAAGAGAGAAACGATCAATCTTTTTCTCGAAAGACTTTTGACAGCTAGGCCTAACTCACTCAGAAAAAAAATTTGCCTTTTGCGAGTTACTTAAACCAAGAAAGATTTTAAAAGTTTAATCCAAGGGCCCAAATTCGGCGAGTCTAGAAAGTAAAAATTTCGGCGGGAAAAAAAAAAAGCTGCCTGCTGCAGGATGGAAATGTGGCTGGTTTGTAGTTTGTTTGTTCAAGCTCCATTTCTCCCATTTTGCAGCAGAGAGGGACTGGCAGGCGGCATTCACGCAGGGAGAAGCCTAGAAACTTTTGTCAGTTCAGGCATCTGTGTGGGTGGTAAGGGTTTCTGAGAAACACGGGATAAATCTGAAGCCGAAGCCGATGCCGAAGCGCGGTTTAGCAAAGGGGCGAGGAAAATAAAAAAGCGTTTGCAAAACGCAGCGGTGTTGAAGGGAGAATTTCCCGAAATATTTCGTATCTGTGAATGCGCTTATCGAAATCAGCGTAAATCTACTCAATCTCTGCAGATGAGGACTGAAGTAAAAATGAATAGTTAAGTTTCCGATCATTTCTTGCTTGTTTGGATTAAAGTGGCATTTTGGGGGTCTCGGGCTTTGTCGTGAGGCTGCCGGTTCCTCCTTTCGGAGGGACGGTGGGGTTGACTGGGGAACTGGGATACAGCGAAAGAGTTTGGGATGCAAAAGGAAACTCTTCCCAGCCGCTCCCAACTGTTCTCACTGCCTTTGCTAACACTGAAGTTGCAAGGGGGAAAAAAAAAACATAAGAGAAAGAAAGAAAAAAGAAAAGAAAAAAGAACCTCTTGGGGAAAGGGGGATTTTTCCCACGCACCACGCGGAGGTACAAAGGGAAAAAAATCTCCCTACTCAAGGGGAAAGGCATCACCTTATGCGAATAAATTTGCAAGGTTAGTGAACGATGGAGAAACGCAATAATTGTAAGACAACCCCGGGCCTGCTTCTTTAATGCAGATTAAACCGTGGGTGTGAGGAGTTGTAGGAGAGGGAGCCCATCGAGAAGCCGAGAGGTGTCACGCTCTGAGCCTCGGAATTGGCTTCTTTTTCCCGATTTTAACTATTTCCTGGGAATCCCTGACACAAAACCCAGCAACATGGCGACCGGGATGCGAGACGGAAAATTATATTCGGGGACGGTGGGGGGGGAAGCCAACGACAAACCCAAGCCCAACCCAAGCCCTTGTTCCTTGAGCCGATCCCAATCAGAGCCTGCACGCTTTTATGCTTTTAAATTACAGTATCCCCGAACGGTAAATTGCTCTCTGCATGGACGGGCATAGCCCGGCCCCGGTCCTGGGGAGAAAAACAAGCCCTGTCTCTCTGTTATACCGTTATTTATTATTGCGCGAAGGTTATAATTATTAACCTGGAACTTCATTTATTAAGAGAGATCAGAGGCAGAAAGAAACAGGAGATCATTTCTCATGTAAAGCTTTCTCCACTCGACCTTTCTCTACGTGTGGGGTTACCCAGGCACCCCGGCTGTCCCCGGCTGTGCACACAGGTGTGCAGAATGCACATACACACACGCACGCTCTGCTTCTACAGCCCTTTTTTTTCCATACCTTTTCCAGCCTTTTCACCTTTTCTCCCGGCAGCAATCAAACTGCCCCTCTCCTTTCCTCCGGAGGGGCCTTTCCCCTCTTCGTCAGCCACAGCAGCGGAGCGGTTCGAGCCTGACGAGCAGTGCACCCCCTTCCAACACCATAAAACTTTTATTGCCCCTCACTGCTTTCATATAAGTTTTCTTAGGGCTTTAGAGCATAAAAAGCAAATTATTCACGGTATTGCCCCATCTGCTTTTGCTGCCGGCGAAGGGCCAGTCTCCCTTTCGCTTGCACCGATAAGGTAGCCTTTGGCGGCGGCTTTTTCCCCTCTTAATAACGATTTTAGGTCTGGTGTTGGTCTGAGGGGGGTGTGGGCGCCTGTGGGTTTGTGTGCATGTGTGTGCACGTGTACGTGTGTGCACGCGTGTTTGTGTGTGCACGTGTAGTTTAATAATAATTAATTACAGTAAGTCGTTTCACGTCTCTTTGCTTTTAAGGTCCCCGCGTGGAAACTCTGGGCCCTTTTTTTTTTTTTTTTTTTTTTTTTTTTTTTTTTTNCCTTTTCCTTTGTTTTCATTCGCGGCCCAATGGCAGCCCGGCCCCGGCGCCACGTGACCCCCTTTGTGGCCGCGCAGGGCCGCGCAGAGCCGCGCAGGGCCGTGGAGAGGGCGGGCGGCCGCTCTTGGCCCGAACCCCCGGTCTTTCACCCCAGAAGGGGAGGCAGGCACGAATCCTGCTGTCCGGAACATTCCGGGTGGTCCCTTTACCTGTGCGCCTTTTTTTCCTTCCACGTTATTTATTTTCGCCTTTAAATCCGAGCGATAGGACAAGATAAAATTGATAACAGAAAGTTTATTCCAGAATTGTTCAACAGACAACCCTTAAGCAAGGAAATAAAATAACTACTATAAGAACAAAGAAAGATCTCCAAAGAGGAGGGGCGAGGTGGGAGGGAGGGATTAGCTATAGTTCTTCTAATTCAGGACTATACAATTACAGTCTGGTTCTGCTCTCATGCCTCCAGTAGAACTAATTACATTATTCATAAGTACGAAGGTAACATAAAACTACTGGTCTTTCTAAATTACAATAACTAAAATAAGCTTGTTGTACAATGACAAGGAAACACAATGTCCTTTATAACAAGTAAATACTAAAAAAGTACAATTTGATTCTTTTTTCCTCATATAAATACATAATATTGGGGATAAATAATACAAAAAAAGGAAAATATTTTAAACTGGCTATAACCAATAAATATATATGAATGTTCACCAGAACACACACCTATTGAAGGACGTCTCGACTGAGTTGGACGAACGCCCTTCAAAGTTGTTTTTATACCCATTATATGTAAACTCTAAGTGCAACAAAGATGTCCAGACAAGAAAGCATTAGCAAATACTAGAGATCCATTCACTTCTGCTTCGATTGGAGGACATTCCGTTTGTTCAAATATACCCTGTTTTCACGTAAGGTCAAGAGAAGAGGAGGAAAGAAGCGTAGGACTTCTAAGTCTTAAGATTGCTTTTCTGTTAATGAACCCTAAGAAAAATACCCCCAAAACAAAAAAACCCAGCGTCGTCAAACGGAGCCTTCACGTCATCAGAGGCAAAGGTGGGAAAATATTCAGACCTGTCAACTCTTTCTTCCTCTCTTTGGACTGCTGTTATTGTTGGTGGGGGTTTTTTAGGCATTTCAAAAACTTGTTTCCCAAACCTTTTGCAATTCTTAGACCTCTCTTATTCTAATTTTTTTTTAATCATTATTATTTTTGAGAGGGGAGGCAGGGGCCAGAGGGGAAGAGCCTGAATCCTATGCGTTGGCAGGTGTGTATATTTGCAGTTTATGCGGGGACTGGTGGGAAGTTACTCAGCGAAAAAGGATGCCCTTCCTCTGAAGGCTGGAAAGGAGAGCACGAGGTTCCTCTTGAGAAGGAATCAGAGAGGAGGGTAGTTTTCTTGCGAATCTCTTTTGATTGCATATGTATACACGTGTGCATGTTTACACAGATGCAGAAACACCAACTGTAAAGGCTTGGCTGGCTGACTATTCTCCTTTCCAGTGTCCGAGAATTATCAGTGATGATCTGTAGTTGCTTTGGAAATGAAGGATGATGCTGCTGCTAAAAATCTGCTAGATTCCCACAAAACTAGCCCAAACCCATTTCAGAAGCATTTGTGTTGAAACACAGGAGGTATATCTCTTCAGAGAGAGAGCTGCTCTTGGCAGTAAATACTGAACTGGTTGGAAATTGTGCCTAATAAAACCCAGAAATAAGAATAGCAAGCACAACAACCTCGTAGAAATTGCCCTGTCAAAGAAAGAAAGAAAATAGCTCAACACAAATGTTCCTGAAGCTGATCCTGCCCTCTTCCCCTCTCCCATGCCCTGTGGCGAGGTCCCATCTGCTTCGCCTGAGCCTGTCCCCACTCCCTATCACAGGTGGGTCAGCTTGGGCGCCTCTTGGATTCTGCCCTGAGAAGAAGCGTGGTGCGTGGAAAGGTCTGTGTAGGTGGGGTGGGTCTCGCATGGTCCATGGTGCTGGCTCGGGGGCATCTGCGGAGGCCCGCTGTAGTCCATGTTGGCAGCCTGGTGATGTGGCAGATGATTGAGGCCGTAAAGGGACGGGCCAGAGGTGGGCATAGAATCCACATAGTTACCTCCAACATAGACGGGGCTTCCCTGCATGCTGGGAGTCCCGTAGGCCACCCCGTTCCCTTGTAAGACATGGGGGTCGTACTCAGGGGCCGTATTGGCGTATTTCTGTTGGGAGGGGCAGCCTTTGATGGGGTTTTGGTAGTTAGTTGACATGGCATAGGCATTTTGGTGGGGTTTATTGAAGGAAGGCGGCGAGGGGGCATCATAGTTACTGCTCATGGTGTGCAAGGCGTTCATAAATCCAGCGGAGGATTGCATGGGCTGGGGTGGGCTGCCAGTGGGGGAAGGCCCTCCAGAGGAAGACCCCATGCCTTTTGACTTCTGGTCTTTCTTATACTTCATCCTCCTGTTCTGGAACCAGATCTTGATCTGCCTCTCGCTGAGGTTCAGCAGGTTGGCCATCTCCACGCGGCGGGGCCTGCACAGGTAGCGGTTGAAGTGGAATTCCTTCTCCAGCTCCACCAGCTGAGCACTGGTGTAGGCTGTGCGGGCTCTCTTGGAGGCCGAGGAGCCTGGGGGGCTTTTCTCGCCGCTGCAGGTTTCTGCTGGCCGTGAAATGAAATAAAAGATAATTACTTACATGCAGAAATTGAATGCATCGTTTCTTAATAAATCCTGGAACAGGCACAAGAGTTCGACCCCCCTTCCCCTCACCCCTTTGCATTAGCCTGCACTCCATAATCATGTCATTTATTAAGAGTTCTGTTCTCCAAAGCTGCCCCTGGTTTATGAAAATTTGATCATGTCATGTAGAAAAGGATTCCAGGGCCATTTGTTTAGGAGTCGATTACTTCCAACAGATAATTTTGAGAAAATAATATTTGGCAGGGGGGCAGTCGCTGCAGAGCCAATTAACACTAACACGGGTCAGTGTTGGGAGGTATTTTGTTTGCCGAGGTATGAATGCACACACACATGTGCCCATCTTGCATGTGTCTTGTATTTGTGTAACACAAATATTTGCATGTACATTGTTAAACACCGAATTGCATTCGTACCTACCTTTTTGTGAGATAAACGTGTCTATAACAGATAAATTACATTAACATAGAGTGAGGTGTGTGCTGCAAAGTTTATATGAACATATTTGTCAGAACAGCGATATTTCCATACTGATTTTTTTTCTTGGTCACGTTAGAGGTATGCATGTATGCATGTGAGAATATCCATGTGTTTATGCGTATGCTTTATAGATGCACACGTACCCACAGAGAGCACCATGTTTACTGCTGTGTCTGGAGGCAGGGAGGTGGGAAGAGAACAAACACTCCGCTTTAGCATCGCTAGGTTGAGCAGTGGGTGTACATTTTCCTGTATCTGTACCTACACAGTCAGACATCGGCTGTGTACAGCTGCCTGGTTGTATTTCCCTGTGGTGCTCTGGATATGTTTAAAATAGACCAAGTGTGCACAGTCAGTGCTGCAGGATGGGCCAAGGCTCGCTCGGCCTGGCCGGGGCATGCAGCTGGCAGTCTTGGGATAATGCCCAGCACCAGGATCCTCGCTGGACCCTTGCTGGATCCTCACTGCATCCTCACTGCATCCTCTCCCCCTCTCCCCTCCCTCCAAACAAGGCCACTCCTGCCCGTGGCTTCGTTACCTCGCTGGTTAGGAAAGCGGAGGGTTACAAAAGCAGAACAGTGTACCTGTGCTAGGGGAGCTGTTTTTCTGTTTGGAGTTTTGCCTCGATTCTTTCATCCAGGGGAAAATCTGCTTGGTGAGACTGGCGTTTGCACTGAGGTTGGCTTTGCTGGGGGCAGTTTTATTGCTCCCCGACTGGTTATTGCTGTTGCTACTGGTGCTGTTGGTGGCAGGGTTTGGGGGCGGTGAGACAGGGGGAGGCGGATGGTGCTCCTGGGGCAAACTCGGACGCATGCAGCTCCCGTTCAGGTCTTTACTTTTTGCGTGCGGGGTTGTGTTGCCAAGAGACTGGAGGGAGCAGGCAGACCTCTGGTAGTCGTTCTCCACATGAGAGGCCGGCTGAAAGGGCTGCTGGGGACCCTCGTAGCCAAACCCATTGGCACTCCCATAGGAGTAACCCCCAAAGAGCGTGGAGCTGTCGTAGTACGTTGTCTTCTGCATCTCTGGGACTCCCCAAAATGATTTTTCCGGCTACCAGGGTCTTGACACCCCTATGGCAGAACATTGGCACCCCGAGGCCACGTGACAGGCCGTTTCCAGCTGTCTATTGGAGGCTGACCTGAAAGGTTAGGAAAAAACACACAATAATAGTACCCGGCCTATGAATCCATCTTGGGGCCTGAAAGGCCCATGACATGAATAGGGTCCCGCAGAACAGGGCGAACAGATGCTTTGAGCAGATTTTGTCCTGTGTGCAGCCTAAGGAAGCTCAACAAATGTTACAGTGCAAGAGGGTTGAGCTGATTTTGGGGGGTAGTTTTCCTGGTTGGTTGGTTGTTTGCATCTGTTTTTCCTTCAGAGGATAGCACCCAGGATGTATAACTACACACATGCTCTATAAGTACACGTGGTTTCATCTGCATACATCTATTTACTTCTATATTTATCTATATGCATATATACACACACCCACACTTACACATATACTCCCGTATAAAAGTGAGTGGGTATATGCATGTAGATGTGTGTGTCGCGTGCACGTATACACACCCATGTCCATACAGCACACACATTAACGTAAATATAAGAATACAGAATGGATAATTGCTAGCTACAAGCACGAAAGGAATGAAAGTCTTGCTTTCTTACCCCTGACCTATTCAAATCAGCCCTTCACACACATAAAAAACAGCAAGGCATTATATCACCAGAAATTAAAAGTCTGCCAAGTTTATTGTAGGGCCTCTGTCCAGTATATTTGTTTTTAAACTGGAAACAGCAAATAGTCAATATGTTTTATCCAGGTAACGGTGTCCTGACACAGTTGGCTTGATTTGCTGTTTACACAATGTCTTTGGAATTCAGTGCAAATATTTTAAGCAGATTTAAACAGGGGCATGGATTCAAGAATGTGCTTCCTTTGGCCTGTTTGCTAGTCTTTCGCTCCGGTAGCACAGGTTGTATTTAGAAAACATACCCCTTCGTTGCATGCACTGCTTTGTACTCAACGGTCTTGAATCTGGAACTGCCATTGGCAAGATGTGATTCTAAAACCAGTTTAATTGCTGTTGGTGTTTTTCCTTGGAAAACAAACGCATCACCAGGCCATTTGCTCTTAAGTTTCTACCCTTTGATTTTCCATCATTCCTTCCTCCCTCAACCCAAGCTCAAAAAGTCTAAAACCCCAATCCAAACCCTCAAATTACAAAATGAAACCTTCCTCTTTTCTCCTCTCTCTGGCCTTCTTATTTTTCTTTATCTCTCTCTTTCTTTTCTCAAAATATAAACTTTCTCTACCATAAAGACAGAGCAGAAACACCCTTAGAAATATGAAAGCTGCCTTGACCTGAAAATAATCTGATGTGTGAGGATCAAGCAGCAAACATATTTTAAAAAGGTAGTGACTTTTCTCTGCAGCTCACAGTTTGTGAGGAGCCACTGTGCATTTTGTTTTGAAATTGATATCCATTGTATATTTAATTGTATCTATTGTATATTTAATTTTATCTGGGCTCTTTCATTCTCTAAAATAAAATAAAATAAACTCTGTGGAGATAAAGTCTAATGCGATATTTTTAAGTACCGGGGTTTAACAGAAGCCGTAGCTCGACAATAAATAACATCTTTTTTTCCCTTCACTGACTGCTGTGCTCTTCTGTGGTGTCACATGAAACCTCCGTATGCTTCTAACACAGCCTCAGACAACGTGTCCACGAAGGGACCGGTTCGCTTTTTTACACTGATTAAATCCTTTATGCATTCCCAAATCTGTATTGTATCTTCCACGGAGATGTGTTATTGTCTACAGAGAGGATGATATCCTTGCTGGGAGTTATTCTCATTTGGTTTCCTCTCCATGATAAATATGTCTTATTAAAAAGTAGACTCCACTACCCGAGCTGAGGAGCTGTGAATTAATTAACAAACAGCAGCGCCTTTATTATGAATAGGTTTGCTGAAAATATCTACGAGGGCAGAGGTGGGAATTTCTCCAAGGCCTTCCTGTCTGGCATAGGTTTCTTAAAAAAAAAACAAAAAACAAAACAAACCCAAACCAGAACCGAGCGGAGAGGCTCAGCTAAAGCAGCTAAAAATAACAGTGACGATTTTTTTTTTTAAATGGCCATAAAATAAATTTACAATCCCCTTCGCCCAAAAGCTCGCTCGCTTGTGGCTTCCACAGAAGATTTGCTTTGTACCTCGTCTCTCAGCGCCTCACAAATGCCCCTCATTTATCTTCGCCGAGGACGGCCGCAATCCTAATTATTTACTCCAAGGAATTGTTTTAAAAAAAAAAATCTCAGGCAGAATGATAAATATTCGATTATCTCCTGTTCCAATTAAACCCGGGCAGGATCCGCGCTGGCTGTTTCATCACGCTCCAAGTTTCACTTTGCGAGCGGTAACATTTAACCACAAACTCTTTGCCTGCAACTTTTGAGTGCGAGGATTTAGAGACATTCAAAGGAAAAAAAAAAAATCGGGGGAAGGTGCGAGAGGGAAAGGGCTGGGGGGGGGGGGATGTTCGGGGAAAAAATCAGACAGTCGGGGGAAAAAGGTAAAAGAAATCTAAGGCGGAGGTATTCTCCTGTAAAGCCGTCCCCTCCATGTTGGAAACCCTAAATTCACAACCTGACTGTGTTTATGAAGAAGAGCAGCGCCTTTCCCCTCCCCCCGCCCCCTCCTAAGGTATATTTCCCAGAGCCAGCGAAACCAGGCGTAGCCCCGCTTTTAATTTAAATTATTATTAATAATAAATATTCTAACCATGCCCTTAACAATAGGTCGCCTGCTCAGAAAGAGCTCAAATCCCAGCGACTGCCTTGCGGTGGATATGCCTGCAAAACAGAGACACATTCCTAAAATTTCCCTCTTCCCTCCCCCCACAACCGAGCTTCACCCCAACCAGAACTCCCCAGTTGTAAAGCAGGGGGGAAAAAAGGGCCCTGGGTGAGGGCTGCAAAAGAGTCTCTGCGTGGAAGGAAGCTTAAAGCTTGTGAACTCTTCTTGAACCGAGATTGGAGTCATATGGTCATAAATCATTGGGACATATACTCCGCCATTCACAAAGTGATAGCCTATTTGAGTCCGGCTTACCTTAGTCTCTGACGAGCAAAGCACAGGCAGACATAATATATTTTCACATCCAGCATCCACGCAATCAATAAGCAAGGAATGACCCCCCTTCCTTTAAAAACGTTAAAGGAATATACGAGAGAGAGGAAAAAAATCCAGCATATGCATGTATATATGTATAAAAAAAAAGCCAAAACAGAGGGGGAGGGGGCTCAGCCAGTGGAGCTTTCGGTTACGGCAGCTCAAATTGTCTCTCTGTCTCCGTTTGGGGAAGAGGAGGGGAAAAAAAAAAAATCAAGATGCTTTCCAGCTTCCAAGATGTGCAGAAAAGCTGAGGGCTTTGAATGGACAAACCCTGAGATTCTAGTTGCCCTATAGACTGGTACGCGCTGCTCACTGATAACAATGGCCTCTGCTTTACCACAGCAAAGGGGAAGAAGGGAAAGGAGAAGGGAAAAAAAAAAAAGAAAGAAAGAAAAGCTGAACACAACCCCCCCCCCCCCTTTTAACTATGCAATGCTTGGCTGGGATTAAAATAATAACGAAAAGAATCCAGGCTACGGGGGGCGGGGGGGGGCGAGGGGCGAATAAAGCGGAGAGGATATTTAAAAATAAAGATTTGGTTTGGATTGCCGGGCAAAGCCAACGAGCCTCCCAAACAGCGTCACTAGTGAAAAATTATGCTAATTGCAGACGTGGTGGACAGAGGCCTAGGCAGAAAGATAGCAAAGCTCGCCTTTGATTCACGTGTTTAACAATTAGGTGTCAATTTATGCTAATAAACCGTTTCAACATAGTCATAGTCTCCCCCCTCCCCTTCCGCGGCGGCAACCGCTGCTCTTTCACAGCCGAAGCTTCTCCCCCCCCCGGCCCCTGCCTNCCCCCCCCCCCCCCGGCCCCTGCCTGGCTCCTCGCAGGCCCCCCCCCCGTGTCTCCCACTTTTCTGGGGCCCGGGGGGGGGCCGGGGGCTGCCGGCCCCGGTGTCTGCCCGGGGGTAAGGGCAGAGGGGAGCCGGGGAGGGGGAAGGAATCCCTGCTGTCGGTGCAGCTCCGCCGCCCCGAGTAACTTCGGCATGAAGTTTGTGCATCCCGGTGCTGGGGGCTCCGCTCGGCCTCCGCCGGGGAGTAGGTGCGGGGTCTGGGGGAGCGCGGGCGGCCCTGGGGGAGGCCGAGGCAGCGAGGTGTTGAACAATAAAGATGATTATTATTGCTATTATTAATAACGCCGTTATTGCTATGCAAGGCGCTGCCGCTGTCGCCACGGGAGATTTATGCCTTTCCCGCTCCCACACGGCTGCCGAAAGCAGAAACTCGCCAAGATGCGTTTTGGGGAAAGTCCGTGACGAGGAGGGGCTGGCGAGTGGGAGGAAGGCAGGGCAAGGAATTTAGGTGTCTGCACTTTTTTTTTTTTAAGTGCTACTTTTGTTTCACATCGCAATTATCTTCCCTCCTTTAATTCTGGCGCTCACTCCTTTGGGTTAAGTGCTGACGGGCGGGAATTTACGTCTAGCAAAACAAGAGGGACCACAAAGGCTCTGTGGACTTCGCTGGGAAGGTATGACCCGTCGGGGGGGTTGCATCGCCTTTTTTTGTTTTTTTTTTGTGTGTGTGTGTGTATGTGTGTGCACCTTTAGGCTGATAACTCTGGAAAGAAAAAGAAGGGTGTCCAAGTAAACATTTGAGAGGACTTATTCCGGGTTGGACAGCCAAGGTTTTCTAGGTGATGGATAAAGTCTTATCCCAAGGACTACGGTGTTTCCAGCTATTGTTCTGGCTGCAGCGTTCAGATCCCAGACGTGAGGGTTTCGACCAGGGGACACCAATATTGCGATTTCCCCCCCCGCCCCCTCCTCATCTGACTTTTTACGAACTGCTCCAACATAAATCTTCTGCTACAAGATAGTTCCTGTTGTGGAGCCCCGGCGTTGAAATTCCAGGGAAGGAAAGAGGAAAAACAGTCGTGGACTATTCTTTTAAGGACTTCTCTGTAGGTGAAGTACTCTATAGGTTTCTGAATATGGATCTCCACTGACTTATTTGGAGTACCTAGGCAATCGGAAGCACCTCGGGTTCTGCAAGTAACTCCTCTGAAGTGCAAAATTTTGTTTTCACCTTAACTGGCAGCCGAAAAAAAACCCCACCCTGTTAAGAAGGTCGTTGCACGTTTATATGTTGAGCTCCTGTAAGTAGGTTTTTTTAGGCTCCCTGTGTATTGCCATCTTTGCTTTGGTTGCAGCTTATTTTTCTTTAAAATGTAACTCCCTCGCACTCGTCACGAAATCAGCAGCAAATGTTGCAATCTGACTGGATTTCCCTTCAAAGGGAGTACAGGAAATATCTTCCATTTAAAACACTCCCTCGAAGTTACGGCCATAAATCACAAAGTTTAAAGACAAGCCAGTAGCAAACTGAAAATACTCAGCTGAAATCCAGGGCAGCCGTGCTTATTCTGGGGTTGGTGGAGGGGGAGGAAAAAAAAAAAAAGTCACGTTGGGTGACTTTAGAGAAGGAATGGCTTCCAAGCCTGGTGCAGAGGGAGGTACGGAGACACGCACAGACAGGGGACCAGGTAGGATATTCGGCAAAACTCACCAATTCTCGGATGTCTGGTCCAGCAAATACGAGGCAGCGGTGGACTTTGAGAAAGGAGAACTGGGCGGGGGAAAAAGGGAGAAAAAAAAAAAAGTATGAAACTTCGGTCAGAAAAGCGTGGACAGGGGGATTCATCACAGAGAGAAACCTTTGGGTGGAAGTGGGGAGAAGACAGGCTCTCATGGACAAAAGCCCCAGCCCTTCCTCTAGGACTGTCCCCCACCCGATACCCACAGCATCTCCGGGGCTTGCACCCGTCTCCATCGCTTGAAACCCCAATTTCTCCTCGGAGGCGGTGGACGCCAGGTCTACTTCTCTAAATCTGATGCCCTCCCCTGTCTCCCCGGCGTTTCCTTCCACCTTCCCCCGTGGAAACCCCCCGGCGAGGGAAACGCTTCGCCCGTTCCGGGGTTCGCCTTGGTGATGGGAGCTGTTTGGCATGAACCGTGGGCGGTTCGTCCGCGGCTGGCCGTCACCTCTGAATGTAATTTAAAAAATAACTGTATCGGGAAGGGTTTCCGTTAAATTCTGGTGGTAATTTCAGAGTTAAATGCGTTTAAGACATTAAATACATGCAGTTAATTAGCTCTGGGTTCAACAGCAGGGTAACAGGAGGGAAAATAGGAGGCCGGAAAGGCAGAAAAGCCTTAAGGATTCAGGATATGTTTTGTCGTGTTTCTCCAATGTGGTCGGAGGATCGCCACGAAGGGGGGGGGAGGACGGAGATGCTTTATAGTGTACGAGGACACCATTCACACAGCAGTGATTTGGTACCAGAATTAACGGTATCGAGCCATAAACATTTTTAAAGCCACGCCGAGATTTATCGCCGCAACTTTGGCACGAAGGACTCGGAGAGGGAGAAAGAAGGGGAGAAAGAAAAAGCAATCTCATTTAAAAATATTTTCGTTTTGGGAAACATTCAGTCGCTTTAATAATCCTGTTTCCGTTCTGTATGTTGATGTTATTAATCTCAAATAAAAATGTTCCCCTCACACCCTTACTCTGCTTGTGACAACATCCCCGAGTCCATAAATCACCCGCGGATGCTTCGTGACCTTCTCTAGTCGGCGGCCTATAGCTGTATTTTTTATTAGTATTATTATTACATGCGCGCACACTTTAATACACAGCTTTGGCAATATTCCACTTACATCACAGCCTTCCCCGGTTAAATGGGGCTTTTCAGTTCCCTCTGTAGAGTACACACAGAGATTTGTAAAGAGGGGAAAAAAAAAAGAAGAAGAAGAAAAGAAAACACCCTTTCTGCCCTGCGAGCTGAGCAAGCGCAGGCTGAGTTTCGGCGAGTTCCTCCCACGCCGGGCCCGGAGAGGAAGGGGAGAAGTGGGCAGCCCGAGGGGAGGTGGAGAAAAGAGGGAAAATCGCGTTTCTGTGGAGTGGATGCGAGAGGGAGGAGGGGAAAAGAGAAGCAAGCAAACAACCCAAAAGAAGCTGGCATAAATAACCGCTCCGGCGAGGAGGGCGGGTGTGTGTGTTTGTCTTTCTTTGTTTTTAATTTATTCCCTCGCAGTACAGGCAGAAGAGGGGTGCAGCGAGTTGTGGCGCTCCCCCCCCCCGTGTTCTTTGTTTTGATTTGGGTTTTTTTTGCTCTATTTGGTTGGCATTAATTTTTCTCTTAGAGGCGGTGCAGGTCCAGCCCGGCCCCTGCTCGTCCCGCACCCACCGCGTCCTCCCGGGGCGCTGCTTACCCTCCCTTGCCCCCCCCCCCTTTTTTTTGTGTGTAAATTGAAGGAGTTTTGGTTTTCCCACTCCACAGAGAGCCCGAGGGTGGGGAGAGCTCCGAGGAGCAAGGGAGAGTTATGGAGGGTCCGGGACCTCCTGAAACCCCAAACAGAAGCCAGCCCGGATAAGAAATCAAAATGAAACTGAGTGAGCAGTGGTTTTGCCTTGACAGATTAGACCTTTTTCTCCCCCTGACCTTTGCTTAGAAGAGCAATAACTCACCAGGTTAATGATCAATCAGCGGAAGTGCTTTGGAATTGTCTCAAAAAAAGAAAAAAAAAAAACAAAAACAACAAAACAAAACAAAACAGAAACACCAAGCGGGCGGACACACAAGTCCCATGCTCCTGCCAGGGTGGGTGCTCCCGATCCCCGCAGCACCCCTCTCCCGTGGGCCCGCCCGGAGCCCAAAGCCTCAGCGGGGGGTGAGGTGCGGCTGGGGGGGCTGGGGGTGAGAGAAGACGGCGGTTTGCCATAGCGGCGTGCTACAAACAGCTATTTTGGGAGCAGCTCACCAGAGACGGGCTGGGAATCACCATCCCCACTCCCCCTCCGCCCCCCCGTCTCCAAATGCCAAAATAATAGCTTGAATTATGCGCTCACGTGACTGGGACACGTCAACCTTTTGCTCATTTTATACAGAATTGGTAAATGACCGGCTCCCCCCTCCAGTCCCGCTAATTCCCCCATCAGCAAATTCCCCAAACTTCCCGGGCAGGCAATGCCCCTCGCACCCTCCTGCCGCAGCTGGGTCTGCCCTGGCCTTTGGGGCGCTCTGAGCTGCTTTTGCTTTTGCTTTTTTTTTCTTTTAGTTTTCCTTTTCCTTTCTATCTTTTAACCTGAAGGCGAAGCAGGAGAACAAACACTAACGACGAAAGCGACCGCAGCAGCCACCGCTCCCAAAGCCTCAGCGTCCGGCCAAACGGGCGGGAACGGAGGGATAAAAAAACGGGTTTGGGGGACAGGAGAAACGGAGAGGGGCCTCTCTACCTCCCCGGCGGCGGGGCAGCACCCGGAGGCCCCGGGGACGGGCTCCTGACCCCCCGGGAGGGGCTCCTGGCCCCCCGAATCCGCGCCCGGGCTGCTGCCGCCAGCCCCGGCCACGAGGACGCGGCTCCTCTGCTTCCCACGCTCATGTCCAGGCTCCCCGTTTCTTCGCATTTTAGCCCCCACCCTCCTCCTCCTACTACTACTAAAAAAAAACCAAAACCAACCCCCCTCAAAAAAACAGAGGGAGCGAGAGAGGGAGAAAATGAGGATTCAAAGCTTTTCTCCCACTGCCCTTCCTTCGCCTGCCTCCCGGGAGGACCAGGCACCCACGCTACCGCTGTGGCCGTTTCTGTGAGAAAAGGAAGGAATTCGGTTATTTTTTTCAGTGATACTCGCCTGAATCCGGGACCCGGCTGGCGCTGGAGAACGAGCTGGGCATGGGGGAGAAGGGACCTGGGAGAAGAAACGAGTTCCATTTTACCTGCTTCCATCTGATAATTCATACAGACTGGCCATTTCTGAGGAGGAAGCCTCAGGAGAGGGAGAAAGAAGGGGTGTCAAGGAATTCTATTTCTCTGGTTTGGGATGTTTACACGGAATATTTACCGTCTGTAGGGAACCGTACGGATACCACTGAGCCCCGCATCCCCCCGCACAGTACACCTCTGCAAACACCCCCCGAACTCAGGCGCACCCACGAGCCGCTGCCCTGCGCTAAAATCCTCTATTTCTGTCCGGGTGTTCGGTCTGCCATCGTCATCACCATATCAAAGCGCTCCTATCCACCCCGGGCTCTTAGTTAATTTTTAATTAGGCAGGAAAGGTTTGGGAACCGCAATGTTTAACGCAGCAGAGGACACGTAGGTGGAAGCGGGGGTTTTAAATCCTATTTGTATTTTTAGCGCGGATGGGAGCAAGGTGGTGCTGGCGCTCGCCGAGCTGGGACGCCCCTCGCTGCGACACGCGTGTTTTTGCCGGAGCTATCCCATCCCTGCGCCCACCGAGCCGCTGAGCAGAGGGGTTAACCTACCTAGGGGGGTAACCCGGAGAAACCCAACTGTTCCGTGCTCATCCACCCCAAAAACCCTCATCTCGGGGCTCCTGGATTTACCCTCTGCTCCGGTGCCACAAAGAGGAGCTGAACTCTCCGATCCCCCCCCTCCGCACCCGCGATCAGATTCCCCACGCTGGGAAAAAAAAAAAAAGCCGTTTTTTGGGGAGGGTGGGAGAAACGAAAATGAGAAGGGTGGAAAAATACCTCCCCCCTAAAATCTCCTGTCCCAAACGAGCAGAAGTGGGAGCACCATCACCATATAGATCTATACGGTTACATTTCAGAAAGTGTCCATTCATATCAATTTACTTCAATGAAAACTTTGGTTCTTCATGAAGTTGATGATTTATGATAAAATCAATTAAATTACGGCCACTTAGGGCCTGCGGTTTCTTCTCAGATTTCATTCGCCAACAGATCAAGCGCTTGGTAAAAAATTTCAAGTTTAGCTGGAGGCGAGTAAAGATAATTCTGAAGCTGAGGAAATTTAATGCAAAGCAATTTTCAGCAAAAAACCAGACGCTTGTGTATCCGAGCCCCTGCTCTCTGCCAATATACCAGGTCGCCTCGGGAAATATTAGACACCGAGTCAAAACTTTTCCAGTTTCACAATGTATGAGGGCATTTTTAGAACTGGCAACTTGTCCCGGGGACTGAGTTATTATCTCGCTCTAAAGGGAAAGGAACTAAAGGAGAACAGAGAGCATATATATATATATATATTTAGAAAAACTTTCCAGGTTTAATTCGATTTCTCGGAGGTTTTTTTCCCCTCCATACAAACGATTTTCCTGTCTCGGTCTTAAAATACACATCGGGCGTTCACGGGGGAGGATGGAGGGGGGGGATTTTTTTTGAGCCAGAAATGAGTAGCGCAAGTCCATGGAAAATAACGCATCCGATATTCCCACGCGAAATCTCGCCCTCCCGGCCGTTTCCCTTTCAATCCCAGAA
>VYZW01046813.1:2928-15215 GCA_013401315.1 Balaeniceps rex
ATTCATTCAGACAACCAGCTGAAAAGGGTTTTGTCTCCTTTCAGATTTGATTGTCTCCTTACAAATGCTGTGGACCTGTTGACAGCAGAGTAGGCAAACCTACTACTAATACATTCTCTGGGTTTGTGATAGCTTCCTTCTTCTCCCAGTCATGGTTTGATAGATTGGAAGAGTACAGTTTGAAACTGAGTGATGCTTTGGTGGAAAAGAAAACATGTCAGCTCCAGAAAAGGCCAGTATTGAATTAAGGCTTTGTGGAATTTTGTGGAATTTCTGGATACTATGTATAGTCCTGCATTACTCAATATATTCTTCCTGTTTGTATTCTGTTTGAATATAACAGGCTTTGGGTTTTCTGTATTAATCCTTGGTACCTTGTCTTTGAAGGTACGTTGATTATGTAAAAGTATTCTTGAAAGAAGAGGTTTTAAGAAATAGCTTGGAGGAAGAGATTGAGATTGCTGCATGGAAAACATTTGCCAGCAGCCATTTACCACTTAGTGGCTGATCCAGGTGAAGATGATGAACCTGATGATTAGGCCACGGCACCTGAGTGAAAAGAAGGTGAAGAACAAGATAGGAGAGCAGAAGCAGGATGGATTGCTCAGAGCTCGTAAGGAAGATATGTAACATAAAGTGATGGTCAAGGTAAGGGGAACAAAAGAAATTGATCTAGGGAGTTGATAACAATATGTTCTTCTGTACCTCCTGAAGTTTGAAACCGATGTTTAGGATCTATAGGAGTTGATATAGCATAGTTGATGAAGAGAGGAGAGGACAGGGCTGTTTCTTCTGTCTGGTGATTAGGCTGTGAGGAGGAGGAGAGTAAACTGAATGAGCTTATATTGCCTCGTTTAGCCATGTGCTTCCCTAGAATCTCTTTATTCTTTCTTTGTGGTGCAGCTTGTTACTTGCTAAAGCATCACCATTTCACAAAGAGGAAAGGGCAGCTTGGTTAGTATCAGCTAGTTTGTGTGGCTGGCCTCCTTGACAGAGCAAGTAACAGTGGGAAGAAAATTAACCCTTCATGGGAAGAGTGAGAGAACCCCTCTTGCTGGGGGATGTGGCCAGGGAAGAGGTGTACCAGGGAATGCAGAGGACAGACTGTGGTGTTGGCTTCTGTGCGGGGTAGATCTCTGGGAGAAGAGATCTCTTGGCTCACTTGTGTGGAAAGGTGGAGTGTTAGGTCTGTGTTACAGAGAGCTTCCTTCCTCATGAGTAAAAGGGAAGGTTGGTTGTGTAACTAGAGAACAATGAGCAGATTTGAGGGTGCTTGGAGTCCTGCTCTGGGTTCCCTTGTGTCAGTTGGTGAGCTCTATGGTGTAACACAAACCAGTTTGTGACTAGAGCAAACAGGTTGGGAAAGTCAGCTGTTCTCATCTGTGATTCAGGACTTCTCACCATTTCCGTAAGTGGCCTTCCAAGATACCTGATGCTTTCTGGATTGTGACATGTAACTCTGAGACTAAAATCAATTAAGGGGAAAATCTGAGAAGGTATGATATGAGGAGAGAAAGAAGTATTTGCATTTCTATCATAATCCAAGCAAAAAATAGTAGACTGTAGGTAAAGGTTTGTGAATATCTATTTCTGCTATTAGTCATTACCATTGGTCCCTTTGTTTAAAAAGGAGGGGGCCTGGGCTCTGAGACTGCAAGGGTCCATGTTCAAACCATGCGAACAACTTGACTGGTATCATCCTGAAGTATTAAATTCTGCAACAACATATGTCCTTCATCTAGCTGGGAGGGGGTTTTGTAAAGACTATTTTTGCATATGATTCCACTGGAGGAAAAAAAAAAAAAAAAGATGTAGACCATCAAAGCTGTTACAATTAGGGTTTGGCTCTAGATCCAAAATATTTATGAATTGACACTGATGTTTTAAGTCCCTTATGAAACATTCATTCACAAGTTTGATTACTAAAAAAAGTCATTTGCAGAAGAAATAAGTTATGAAGGAATCAAATTTCGTACGAGAAACCCTGGAAAACAAGACCACAAATGACAAAACGTACTATTTAGAGCCCAGATGGCTGCATAAAATAAATAGCCATTTCCTCGGTGGAAGCATAGGCAATTTGGCTGTGTGAAGCTACAATTCCAGCAGAGATCCTTGAAACAGATGTTAATATTGCTTGTGCATGAAAACTTTAGTAAAAAGCAAGATGTTCAGGTAACATGAATGTAATGACTGACAACCTCAGATTTCTTTGTCTGTAGGAGATATGCACTTAAAACCACAATATGACTTGTAGAGCCTGGAATCTGTATGCATGTTATGATGAGCTAACACATGTGGCTGCCTAGGTTGTTTGAGAGGTTTTGGTAATTTTCCTTTTGCTGTAACTAGTAGCCCAGTGAAATATTTTTGAACCAAGAAGAAAAATTCAAGATGAACCTAAATATAGATAGACAGGGACATGCGGATATAGGCATAGATGGATACAAAGGTATAATGTCTTTACCTGTATAGAGCAGAAACAATAAATTAATCAGTTACTTTCTTCAGGTCAGATTAACTTAAAAACTGTCCTGTGCTAATGTGTCTGTCTTTAACAAGTCTGTGTTATCATTTCTGATGTACCTGGTCAGGCTAAGTAACCCCCGAATTTTAGTAGGAGCAAGAACTACTCATCTTTTCCTTAGATGGTTACATTCTTGACTCAAGCTTATCCTAAGAAATGTGAATGACAGAAGTACCTTTTCTGGAGGCAAATCTAAGAATTTCTCAGTGGAATGTGTTTTCTCCATATAGTAAGAAAGAAGAATGGCAATTTTGCAAAAACTGTGCTTCTAATTCTTCTTCAAGAGTTCTCATTATTTTTGCTTAGTAAGTGTGGTACAACAGTCTCCTGATGGACAGTAGCAGGGCACATCTCTTATGGCTTGCACTTGTGTAACGTTTTGTTGGTTGTTCTGGCTGAATCCTATTCCATGGATGCCCTAAATACAGAACTTGCACAGTGATTTAGTGTGTCCTTGAGTGGCTAATGGGAGTGCTGTCGTTAGCTCCAATGCATACAAGATCAGGTGGCAAGGTCCTTGTTTTGAAGCAGTAATGAGCTGCAGAGCTTACAACACCTACTGAACAAGCGAAAACTTAACATGGCTACATTAATACTGCTGGGAGTAAGGGAAAGACTGCCACTTACTCCATAAATTTTGGGTGAGCTGTTTGGAGACCAGTGGGTAGTGGTAAAGTCTGACAACAGATTTTCTCCCTTCCCCTCTTTGAAAATACATGCAGAAGGAGAGGTTCTGAGGAGAGGGCTTTACACAACAGCCAGTGGTCAGAGCACGTACCTAGACTATGAGAGATTTGCATTCAGTTTGTTGCTCAGCCTGAGGTGATTCAGTGCCCAGCAGGCTATCCTGAAACATGGGTGTTCTGGGGAAATCTGTCATCTGCACAGCTGTGCTCACAATTTGATGAGGAAACACTGGAGTTCACTGCAGCAGGGTCAGCATTCATGCTAGTGTTGTTAAACTGTAGCCTACTCTAAGGTTTAGTCAGTAAGAATTTAGTGTTCTTGGATGTGAAGAAAATGGTGTTTATGTAGGAAGCCACGGTATGGTGTCAGTAGCTCAGTATGCTCATTGTCATGGATGTCTGAGGCTTTCTGTTAACCTCCCAAGATTTGGGCTGATCTCAGGAGGTCCCTGGGGCAAAGCAAATGCAAAGCATTTAGCAGTTCTCTGGGTAAGACAGGAGATTCCACTCTTCCTCTCTCCTCAAAAAGAAGAATATGAAATTCTAGATCCAAATTTTGATTCACCTATCCTGGAACAATTTCAGTAGAAGACAATTTTGTCTTTACTACATGGTTCAGAGCAGCAGATTTGTTACTCAAGTGTGTTTACTGACTTCAAGATACCCTAGTAATCTCCCACATCAGACTAAATTAATTTATGAAAATGAAAAAGAGAAAATGTTCTGTTAATGTCTCTTCAAGTATTAAGGTCTTTCACCCTTAATCTTTACAGAGTATGTAAGCCATCACAAGGGATTTGATAAGATGTATGGCAGAGAGCTACTGTTATCTCTGCTGGATGGTGTTGGAACTGATCAACTTGAAACCAAATCCTTGATTGTTTGTGCGGAGCAGCCTCTCCCCCGAACAAGCAGTAGACATATGCTCTTTTGATAGAGGAGGTTCTGGAATCTCTCCCCAGCCTTACAGCCTGGTTCTGAGTCATCTTGTGCAGCTCAGCAACAACGACTGAGCTCTGAAAGGATACCACTTATTGTAACAGTAAAAAGCTTTTGTCTTCCAAGGCTTAGTGTCTCTTGGTTAGAGCGTGGAATGGGAGTAGAGCATCGTAATTCAGAATCCTAAATCATTCACTTGGCCGCTCTCCTTCTGAGCAGCTCCATCTCTGCTACATTTTCCCCATCTGTAATAACAGACATATGCCTGTGCAGGAAACTGATATCTTCAGCTAGAAGTCTAATATAAAATATACATTTTCAAAGAAAGCATCAGAAATCTTTCCAAAAAGAAATAGCTTTACTTTATGCTAAATTGCAGTGCCTCTACTGTCATATGATACTGCTTCTCTAACACACCTAAGTCAGCTGAGTCAACAAGCTAAACACCACGCATCCCAGTATTAATTTCAGCAATCTTGACACCTCTGTATCATAGTGTTACACTTCTTAACTCAGCTGTCAGCGTGCAGTAAATGTGGTGGTACTGTCAGCCCACACAGACTAGGGCTTAGTTTCACGAGGAGAGCGTTTTGTACGCTCAGTCTGAGAAATTCCATTTTTATACTCTTTCTACATTTACAGTAACAATGGGCTGGGTTTGCCGCTTTTATCAATTAATGTCTAGTGCTAATACTATAATAAACAAACATTTGTTTGCTGATTCTTGCTCTCTAAAGAATCCCTTTGTTTGATATAGAACCAAAAAGGTCTGAAGTCATTCCTTCAGTTTCAGAGGAAACGCACATCTACTGGTAACTCCTGCAACTGGGACACCTGTTAGTCTGACCGATGAGACAATAAAATCAGACTCAAATTGCTTTATTCAGTAAAGATAAGTAGATAAAATCACAGAAAATAAAGTCACAGTAAAGTAAATTCTTGCTCCGTTCACAGCTGTTAGTTTAATGGAATTGCCTTTCTCATGAAAAGCACAGCTGCTCCAGCCCTGCCTGCGGCACGCACATCCGCACGGGCCGGGAGGGGGCTCTGGAGCTGCAGCAACACTTGTCCCAGGCAGCCAGGGCTGCCTTCAAAAATGACCTTAATTAGAATGTGCATCTAGAACTAGAGCAAGCTACTGAGCATTTTGACCAAACCACGATGGTGCCCATTTGGTTGGAAGCTCAGCTGAGGGCTTGGTTTGTCAATTGCTCAGCACGTTTGCTGGCAGACCACCGTCTGTCAGGCTGTAGTAGATCTTGTGCAACTTTCTGTATTCTGCCCCTTTGTCATATCAATACCTTTCCTTGCTACAAGTGACCGTGTGTCCTCACCAGCTGGTAGAGCTTTGCAAACCAGACTGTTAGCCTTGGCGCACAAGTGTTATTGGCATCTTGTGTTTGCAGGTGATGGGGCCCACATCTTTGCAGGTTCAATTAGTTGTGTGCAGAAATGCAGCGTTAGACATGGATCCAATTCTCCAATTTGTGAGTGTGGTCAGTAGTTAAACATGTAGGGCTCTTTTTCTCTCCTGTACTCACTTGGCTTTTGCTTTAGAACTCCTTCAGCTTGTGCCACACACACGATAGGACTCAATGCCTTAGTTTGCCATTTCTAAATGAGACTAATAAACCCCCTTTTCTCGAAGGGAAATTGTGAAAATAAGTCAGTGTATTGGAAATGGTCTGGTACTGCACTGGTAAACACAGGAACAATGCTGGTTTTAGAACTTGCTCTAAATAGTATGCAAAATATAAGGCTCTAGACCAGTAATGAACAATGACAGGAGAAATTATTGAGTCGTTGCTCATTTAGTGAACGTGATTCCTGCTGTGCACTGGGTGAAATTAGCCCTGTGGGGAAAATAGAAAGACTAGGATAATTCTTACAAAAAGAGGAATGACTTATGGTTGCAGAGACAAGCTTGAATTTAGCATTTCCTCACTTTTGAGTGATAAGTGTGGCCATCTAAAGATATTTCAGAAAATAGTGTGTGGGTATTTGATTTGGGTGATTTTCTAGCTTTTGAAAAGAGAACTGAATATGTAGCAATTCTGTCCTGAGGCATTGTCCTGATACCTGCTGGAGGTATCAGTTGATTGAAAGTGCTGAAATGCCTAAACCGAGACACCTCTCTTGCTTCAGCTAAGAGAAGTCACCCAGATGGTATTCTATCACCCTGTGCATGGGTAAATGTTGTGGGGAAATATGAGCTTTGTCACGAGCAAATGGAGCTTCTAACCTGGTGGAAGAGGGAGCCTACAGTAGAAGTCATCGTACCTGGGTGGGCAGTCAGCAGTATCCCCATCCTGGTTCTTTCTCACTTTTAGCTTGGTGCAATCAAGGAATGAAGCTGAAAGACTTAGTCCACCTTTGCTGAATAAATTGATTTGTGAAAAACAGAATGGATTTTAACTTCCTAAATGCCAATGGATTTTCATAGGGACAGCATGAAGCAGCCTTCTCTTAGATTCCAAACCTTTTCCAAAATGTGTCTTCCAGAATGGATTAATTTGGGTTTTTAATGTTCAAGAAGCAATTGCTAGAATTTTTTGACACAGATAAAATACTTTCTTTTCCCTTATCTCATCCTTGGAAAAGGCAGAAATACTTTGGCTTAAATTCTCTAAAATGCCCACTGCAAAAACTTCAGCCCAAATAGTTATAATTGAGACAAATTGTAAACAATTGAACACAGGATCTACTAATGAGAGGTGTCAAGGAATATTAATAATAGATGTTATTTCCAGCCATGCCTGTAATAATACATGATAGGATATTTAAGGTAAAGAGATGCAAGCGCAAAGTGAGGCAAATGTATGTACTCATCTTTTACATTTTAATGGAACTAATTAATGAGGCTGGCATGCTTTTGAAAATGCTTTAATTTATTCTTTGATTAAAAAGTAGAAGTCTCTCATTAGTACAAAAATATCTTTTCTGAGTTATACTTCTGGAGTGTATAAAACAGATCAGTGCTGATATAAACTGGGAATTTCAAAATTATTGTTTACATTGCATACTATTTCTGCATCATTCATTGTGGATTTACATCATAATTAGTTTGCTCTGTTTTCCCTGCAGTGAGCTTGACTTGAAACGGGGAAACTCCTCTGGATTTAACTGTTGCACCTGATTGCTTTTTTACTTTCAGACATTGGCTGTAAAGCATTTAGTTTATTTTTTTTTATTTCTATGAGAAGGAGAAAAAAATCTGCTTCTGTGTTTGATTTGTCCAATAACTCCTTTTCAGTTTTGCGCAGTTTTATATAAAACTTTTGCACTTGTGGAATGGTATTTTGATTATAAAACGCTGCTTTGGCTAGCTCAGAATTTTGTGCATATACCTTAATTTACATTATTCCCCTGCAGACCTCATTTGGGGAAAAAGGATCTAGTGTAGCAGTTCCTCTTCGATGCCAGGTTCTGTAATTAGTATCCTCCTTCTACTAACTCACAATTTTGATAAGATATTAATTGATACTAAATAGCGTGAGTGTGTGTGTGTAGGGGGTGGGGGGTGTTCCCCAGCTGAAGCTGCATTCATGGAAATAACGGGGGTGGCTCCAGAGGGGGAATGTAGTTGCACCTTTGGATAAATGCATGATTCTGATACTTCTCTGCCTCACTTTGATGAATGAAATTCTCCCCAGGCCAGAGGGTTTATGAGGTCTTTACTAAAACATCCTTGAGCTAAAGCTAAAATCCTGCCAGCTTTCAAGAATTTCGTCTAGATAGTAAAGAATTTGAATGTGTTCCATGGGCATGGAGCAGTCCTGTAGCTGCTACATCAGCCCCCTGCCCTTCTGCAGGTTGTCCTCCTCCCGCAGCCGGAGCAGGGCTGTCCTCAGTCGTGGCTTGCAGTTCTAGCTCTTCTGTTCACCAGCCCTCACCTTCCTCTATGGCTGACGTTTGCAGAGCAACGGGGGAGGGAAATCAGGGTGTAGACTGAAGGGTTCCTGCTTTCTGCCAACCTGCTCAGGTTCTGTGTGCTGTCCTTTCTTGTATCCCTTGAAACTGGCAGAGAAATGAGGAGGATAATGGTGTGGTTACCCGCTACAGAGCGCTGAGCTCAGCCTCAAAGCAGCCAAAACTGCTGCAAACTGAACAGTGGCTTATTGCTTTTAAGCAGTCCTTTCTCGGCTTTCTGCTACAAAAGGTTCAGGCTTTGAAGTGAAGTTGCAGCCTTCCCCGCCCTTGCTTACCCTCTTGTGTGGCTGGGAAGATGGTTGCAACAAGGGAGTAAGATTTTTCCTTCTAGAAAGGCAGGATAAGGTCCAGAGCATCTTGTTGGCTAAGTAGAACAGATGGGAAGCATACCGCTTTGCCCTCCTCAGCAGGTTAGAATCTGGCGGCTCGTGTATGAGATTTAATGTGGATATGAATAAATAATAGAGAGGAGGGAAGGAAATATTTGCTCAAAACAGAGTTTACAGAATTATATGCTCTACTGATAAATCAATCCAAAAATACTTCCTCGTCGAGACTCATTTTTCAGCTCCTTTGACAGCAGCTAGTGTCCCAGTTTGAAGGAGACTCTGTGGATTTCACTCCCACTATTCCTCCCTTTCCCAGCAATGTTACATCTCCCAGTTTTACTAATAAAGAGCTCTTCCCCATGTAAGGAAAATAAATTAACAGTTTAGAAAGGTTGACCAGAGACAACTCGTCAAAGAAGAGTCCAGAGCTGTGTGAGTGGCAGCACTATCTTACAAGTTCTATAAATACTTGGTGTCACCCCATGCACATCTTCCTTGGATTTTGCATTTATTTCTCCCTGCATTATACACCAACATGGGTAGCAAAATATGAAAAAGAGGAGACAGCAGAGATTAGGGGCTGGAAACATTTTCACAGCAGTATCTTGTCAGCTTTCCAGCACACTCTGACTTATCGAGATCCAAACACTCACAGCTGGTGCATATTTTAATGCCAAATGACTGGCATGACTGAAATTGGAATTCACAGTCTCTCAGTGCACTGTACTAGCGCATTTAGTCAGCACACTGCTTTTGTGTTACTCTTTTTAAAGTTAAGTTACATTTCAATGAGGGTATTTTTATGGAGGCACTGTGAACTTGCACGGAAGAGTGTGTGGCTTGGTGTGCCAAGTGGCTGTATGTCTGATTAAAATTAGAAGTAAAACAACATGAAAAACCCTGCTAATTTACTGCCCTAAAATTGTCAATTAGAGCAGTGCCAAGCAGTCTGGCAAAAGCTCCAGTTCTTCCAAAAGGCAGAAGAGCAGTGCCAACTCTGAAGCAAAGGAAAGCGGAGGAAATATTTGTCAACTCTATCCAATAACTGGTCATGCAATAATTGGGCAGCACATTCTCCAACCTGAGTTGTTTTGCTGATGGTTGGAACAATGCCTGGTTTTGTGGGGGTTTTTTGGGGTGGTTTGGTTTGTTTTTTTTTTTTAAGTTTTTTAAATTTTCCATCGGTGCATTCTTTTTTCATGGGTATTGTGATGGGTTGCTGCGTAACTCAATGCTGAGCTGCATGTTCTACGTTGCTATGTTTCCTGAACAGCTCAGTATATAATGTTGTGTTGTCTATGGAATTTGAAATAATCATCAATTTCTTACTATGACACTAGAAGAAAGAAGCGTTTTGGGACAAGCTGCCTCAACAGGGTGATAGCTGGTGTATATCAGTCCTCTGAAATTCAGTGGCCAGAAAGATGAAGGCCGTTTCCCTTTTAGGAAGTACAGTTCAATTCTGTAGTAAGATCTTGCCTTGATTTTGATCCCTGAACACAGCTAGGAGTACCACTGGGGGGTAAGGGTCCATGTGAGAAGGGGTCCTCTAGCACAGCTATTGAGAATGTCAGCTGTAGGGCGGTACCTTTGGGATCATCCTTCGAACGATATTGCCGGAAAGGGTTGTGTCACGCAATGCTGTGGTGTTTGGTGGTAGGCTCTCACAGCTTAAGAAGGTCCCAAACACTGACTAAATTATTCTAGAGTCGTGGAGCAACTCAGATTTAGTTCATTAAAATTCTTACCAGACTATGAAATGAATTGAATCCAGTTCAGTTCAATGGAAGCAAGATCCCATGATGAGAGATGCTTTTGAACTCTCTAGACCTGCAAGAGTTTTCAGTTTTTTCATGTGATCCATATGTTTGCAAATAATTATCACACTGGATTAATTTGACACAGAGGGAGGCAACAAATCAGCCAGTACTTCTATTATAACCCAGATTTTGTGGGACTTTATTTTGTGACCTGCTTTCTCTTTTTTTTTTTAATCCTAGATTTTGGTTTATTTTAATGACTGCAACAGATTCAGACTTTAAGGATGAACAAAACAATATGTAGTTGTGCTGGTGCATATTCCCCCCACACTTTTCTCTCTTTGACCACTTTATGACCTCAGGAATTTCTGCCAGAGCATGGCCTTTGTGTAGTGAGTTGGTCAGTTAGGCACCCCTTAATTGTACCAAAAACTCCTACATGGTTGAGGCGGAGAGCGGCACTGTCCTTATCAGAAACTCCTACACGGCTGAGGCAGAGAGCGGTACTGTCCTTGTCAGAGGCTCCTGCACGGCTAAAGCAGGGAGTGAGAGCAATCACTTATCTCCTGACAGCCTTGAAACATACTTTTACCATCATTACTGGAATTCCAGTAATTACCGACCCAGATTGTGGCTCGGATGGAAATTTACTGATGACTAAAGCCAATCATCTCGCGATCCTGTAAAACAGCCGTCCTAAGTGAGACCCTTTGAGCTCTCCTGGACCGCAGCGGGCTGCGATCTCCCTCTGAGTGGGCGCCTCTCGGAGCTAGCAAACTCTTAAAGTTTGCTAAAATCTGAGGTCCATCACCGAAGACCGACAGTGGAGCCTGGGCTGAAACCCTTCACTCCTTGAAGCTCAATCCTCACCCGTTGAGAAATGCCAAGACATTGGACGTGAATATTTCACTGAACTCGAGGAGAAATTTTAACAGGTATACCTTTATATATATGTGTGTATATAAATATAGATATATTCATGTCTGTGTGTATGCATGTGTAAATCAATTTAAGTAGTCTGTAGATGTATGATTTAACTACAAAGTGAGTCTTATGCTGCTGCTAGAGAGAGAGATATAAAATCCTTATTCACATAAACCGTTGACCAAGTCTGAGACTAAGATTGGACCCAGCCGCACCCAGACTCCTCTCTGAGAAGGAGTTTAGAAAGCAAGGGGGTCTGTTCTNACAAATCCGTGTTCACAACAATAGTATATGCCCCAGCATTAAAAATTGGTTAATTAAACATCTTACCAAAAAAAGTTGCAGGGGGGAACAATACAGAAGGTAAGTTATGACTCTATCAAGAAGTAGAGCTAAGTCTGGGCAGTTATTGAAGAACATGCGGAAAACAAAATGAGCAACAGGTGGCATAGGACACTAAGTGGATCAACAGAGGTATCCAGGCCAACACTCTCACATGCTGCACTGGACAGGGTGAATAATCCCTGCCATTAACTTCTATCTCTCCTTGTGCAAATCTGTGCCAGGACAAAAAGAGATGTTTCAAAGAGTGGCAGGAAGACATGGTCAAACACTGAAGTCAGTGGGAAGGGGAGACAAGGGAAAGGATTTCAACTTGTCTCAGAAAAGTGGTTGGGGTTTGGTTTGCCTTTTTTTTTTTTCTTGGAGGCTGGTCTGAGATAAATGAGAACCAGATCGGCTGGCATTTGTGCCTGTATATGTTAAGAGCTCTTTTCTCAGGAACTAGTGAGGTTCAAATCTAGGACCTCAGCAAGGCCTGAAGTCTGACTACTCTCTAACCTGAAAGACAAAACCAAAACTCGGTGTCTATTTTTTTTTCCCCTGAGGTTCAGAGCGTGTACAGTTCCTGGTGGTCTTAAGAGGAGTTTCACTACTGCCTTCAGTGGAAGCAAGATCAGATCATGAACAGTGTATTTTACTGTTGTTATCAAATGTACTACATATATGCCATAGGGAAAAGAAAAATGCCAATGCTATAGTATGGGCTACTTAGCCTGCATTACAGCGTTAGAATGGTGCTTTCCAGTATTATGGAACAATTTGCTAAGGTATAAAATTGTGAGAAGAAATCAATGAATTATTTTGCACTCAGTAGTTGTAATTAAAAAAAAAAAAAAAAAAAAAAAGTTCA
>VYZW01046815.1:6256-20971 GCA_013401315.1 Balaeniceps rex
AGCATCGTTTTAAATGGTCTAATCTGAAGTCTTTCTTCCTCTCCATTGCTCATGTTCATATCATGCAAAAAATTGATGCAATTTGTTCTCCAGTCATTCTAGAGCAATAGTTTTCAACCTTCCTGTTCCTGCCTTGCAACTGGCTGGAACTCCCCTTTCCAGCCACTACAACGGAAGGAGCAGGGTGAGCCTATATTCTGCCCTGCAGAAGGATTTGGAACAAACCAGTAATGATCAGTGAACCACAGGGCAAGAGCAGAGTCACAGACAAGCAAAGAAAACTCTGCTTGACTTCAAACAAATGATTCATGTCTTTACTAAGCAAAAGCCAACAAACTTCAGTGTCAAAGAAAGGCTGCTGGTGTTGAATTTCCATTTTCGACGCAACACAGAAAATGATCTACAGTGGGATAGTTTTGAATAAAATTCAAAATTTTTTTGCCTCATGAAGTACCTTTATCAACTTAATTGCCAGTTTTTGCCCTCCCACCCCCCAAGATTACTTTAGAAACCAATGTGCCTGCTCAGTATCTTCTCTGTGAGGCTGGATTCTGTAAACTGGTTGTTTCCTTTCACAGTTTGAGCACCATCACTGCAAGTACTCATATACAGCAGCAGTGACCCAAGCCAGCTATGAAAAGCTTTTAACACTTTGTTTCTCTGTAATACTTCAGGCAATGGGCAGCAAAAATAAAACAGCCTTCAAAGACGTAACCTTCCTATTCTCTCTAGTCAAGTATCCAAAGTTGGGCAGAGGGTGGCACTTAGGTAGTTGCATTCTGCAGTAAGGGGAGCTCATCCTTCCCTTTTTTGTTTAGCAAGATCTGCAGGTTTGTGTAGCATTAACACATCAATTTAAGCTTGCTGTACATTTTCAACATTATTCCACAATTGTGCAGAATAATGTATTTTCTTTTATATGATGAAAAGTAGGCCAGTTCTGGATAACAGCCTGAATACCCCCAGAATCTTCCAGCGCATTTGAAATACGTGTGTATAAATACATCATATTGTGGTAGAACATCCAGAAAGAAACATGAGACTAATTCTTGTATGTTTACAAAAGACAGATTAAAGATAATCTGTGAAGACAAAAGACCACCAGATGTCAGTCTAATTCTAGGCAGAGAAGAGATCTGCAGACAAGGGCTAAATGGAGACTAATCCCTGCTAGAAAGCAACACAATTCTTCCCTATTATCATTTACTTTCCAGTATATGCCATCCACACTCTTGCACAATTCCTGCTGTATCCAACTGGACACAAGAATAGCCATTTTTCTGGATACTTCTGAGCATTTAAAACTGGTGGACTGGTATTCACAGCCTCCCAGAGATGTATCCTCCCTTATGGGCTGGGAGGGGTATTCCCAGCACTGTATCACATTGCTTATACGTACAAGAGAGTATGTACTGTCTGCCCTGTCTCCTCTTTCCATATGGACAGAGCAACAGTAGTCCAGCTCTTAGCACCACTGTGTTTGCAGGCTCCAGGGACATTCAGTTAAGGATGCCCAAACCCTAGGCAGAAAGTAGCATGCCGAATCCATCACCAAAACCTGAAAATGATGATGGGTCTTCTGAAGAGTGAAAGATCTACAGAACAACTAAACAGATATATTGAGTAGTAGGACTCAGTCTACTTACTACCACTAAACCAGAACAAGGTGTTTCAGGTTCATCACTACATTGGTTCATGATGTAGTCTAAATGTTTCCAAAAACTGGCTGAAACTTTCCCATAAGCCACTTTTCTTCCTCCTTGCATCCTCAGTAAATCCAAGGAGAAAAACCACCACCAGTTTCAATGTAGCACTCAAACAGAAACAGCGAGCAATGTACTGATTCTATCACAGAAGACAGGAAATGAAGCTGGGCTTTCTAAAGAGCCATCAAGGATCTAAAGAACAACTGAACAGATAGGGCAAAAACTTATTTTATCTTCTTAAACTCTCTGTATTCTTCTCAAGTTGATGTTTGCCCCCAGAATATACCACAAGCACACATCACAGAAGAATTAATCTAAAAGCATCTCTGACTACAGATGTTATCCACGTATAAAATTACTAATCCAAATTTAGATACCAGAAGAGGGCAGCAAAACCCAGGTCTAATCCAGGAGAGGATTCTTACCTTGTGCTTGGGGCACCTCACTGAGAAATTCTCTTCGTTTAGTAAACAATCTAGAGGAGAAGACAGCAATTTATTACTTTTTTTTAATAAAAACCAACTTGAATAATACATCATATGTGTTAACCTTGCCTCACAGGTATGTATTTTTCAAAGATCTTAAAGGAATACTATCTTATTAGCAGGTTCATCTCTTCCACACCCAAAGTTTTAGCAAATGAAATTATTAAACACCCCAAGTAACAATGTCGCCTGGATTACCAAGCCAAGTCCAAGCAACTCCAGTCTCCCTGATCCTCTGTACAGGGTAAGAATCACAACAGCAAGTCTACAAATCCTATATCCTATATACAGCTCTAGTCAGTTTAAAGTGACAGGACATTTCTACATTCAGAGGTATCAATCCCAACCGCCTTCAGCTATTCCAGCCTTCCTTGCTACAGCACAAGGATGATGGATGCATTCATCCGATCTGAACAGACAATCCCTGCTTTATACTTCATAGAAAAATTGCTGCCTTTCATCCTACCCCAAGGCTCTGCCAACATCAGGGGGAGAAGGGGTGTGTGTCTCTAGGTATGGTGTATGTAGCAGTTTATTTGCAAACTCAAATCCTGGTGATCAGTTTATGCTCTGACACTATGTCTGCTAGTCAGGTCACTCATACTGCTCTTGGATCTGCTTCCATGATTCATATATGTGAAGCTTCTAGGATCTAAGAAATAGTTTAATTAATGATTTAAACCTATTATAGAAAGTGGGGCACCTACGTAGAACTGCTTATTTAGGAACAAATTAAACAATACTGTCATTTGAAGAGCATTTCTTTACTGGCACTGCCAGTGTAAGTGTTGCTTCCCTTCTCACCCTCCCTCCCAGATGATGCCTCTAAGGGATGCCGAGTTGGCAGCTCCCAGAACTTCAGCACTATGCCCACACCAGGAGCACTGCTGGCCAGCTCTCTGCCTTCCATTTGTGCCTTCCAGATACCCTGTATTTCAAGTGAAAAAGCAGCACTCTCACGAGAGAATTCAGCTGCCTCCCCTGGGCACACTCTGAACTGCAGGGCCACCTCTCAACCTGCCCAAACTTCCAACATTGTTCTTTCCAACCGCCTCATGCACAGAAGGCAGGCTGACCAAGCACCATGACCACCTCAGTGTGACCGACACTGTGAGAATTCAGCAAGGTGCTTTTGACCTCCTGTCTGCTCCAGCCTACCCAAACAGCTAGCAAGTAAAGAAGCACAATGGTAAATAAAATGTGCTAATTTAAAACGCTCTTAAGTATGTAGCATAACCAGCGCTACCTGCTGTTTCAATCTGCTGGAAGAGTTTAGCAGACAGCAGGAGACTGCAACTAAAGCTTGAGGGAAAAGCTTTCTAGACACCCAAGCTTTGGCAGAGCATCCCTCTGCTATGAAATACTTATGTTTCAACATGAATGCCTCTGGCCTGAATCAAAGGGAAACAGCACGCAATAGGCTAAGTTACTTGAGAGATTTTAGCAAAGGGGAGTAAAACTCTTAATCCTGCCACAGATAACAATTTCAAATGGGGTATTAGCAAATAACAGGAAATAAATAAAATGTTGTCTCATTATAAGGGCAGGAATTGTACATTTATACTACAGCATGAATTATCACTGCATAATACAGCAATCATCAAAAATATACAGAGCAATCACCAAAAACATACACAGTATGTTAGAACAGGATGGAGTTTTCTTCTTTCTTGGAAACCCAACGTCAGTAATGAATGCATTTCTCTAGCTAGTACATCAGAAAGGAAGATTGTACAACTATCAGGAAGAACTGTCAGAAACCTCGTACCTCATGCCTGATCTGCACATGGAGCTCAATTTCTTACTAAGGTTGGCATTTTTGTTGCAAATAGTAATAGCAGACCCAATTATTAGCAATTTTTTTGTTTCTCTTAAGGGACAACTATGAAAAATTTCATCAGCTCACTGCAGAAAATCAGCTGAATACCAATAAGGCAAAACTTGTTCATCATTACAAAGCTGGCCTGGATTTCAGTTAGCAGTTCCAAGTATTTTATATCACAGATTACAATTCATCATGAAGCCATCAGACACATAGTTATGATCAGTTCATTTGTGGCAGAAAGGGAAGAAGAACCGAGACTTGTCCTTGTTTGTACAGATTTTTCTCCATAAAGTAGTCAGGGAAAACCTAAAACATTTTTAATAGAAGCAATTATTCTTCTGTAAGCTTCACACTTTGTCTCACCCTCTGTGTTCTGCCTGTTACTCATCTTTAACAATACTTGTGAAGACACAGGATTTCTGTTCTCTGAAAATTCATTTTATTTTGCTGCTAGTCTTTTCCTAATTCACATACAAAAGATTTTTGACTGTAAAACTGCCTACAATACATGTTGTGGGGACAAGTGCGCTGCAACAATCAGGATCTGACTCCAGGTGGGGAGGAACAAGCAGAGGGAGAGGATACAGAATTTCAGAAAACAAAGATCCTGTTTCCATGGAGACGTCCCTAGGACTAAGTTATCTTGAGACATCAGAGGCTCTTCATAAATTTGGACAGACGCAAGCCAAACACAATGTTAACCACAGTCATTTCCATATAAAAATTACTTAAGTAGCACTACTGATCCTGATTTTTATGCAAATGGCTAAGAGGAGTTCAGCTCTCTTGCACCCTATATTGCCAAAGATTACTTTCTATGAAAGGAGATCTAAAGGAAGGCTGAATTAGGCTACATAAAAGCATCCATATGTACAAGCTGGCAGCTTATGAAGCCACGTGCCTTGCATAGCAGCCAATTAGCAACAGCAGTGCAAAACTTGGCTCCTCACCAGGGTGGGATTGGAAGCCGACCATCGGTGCAGAAGCCAGAGGCCAGGTTTCGCCGCAGGGACAGCCTTCAGCGCTGTAAGTAACTGAAGCCGTTCTGAGATATTTCACTGTCCAGTCCTTTACGAAAACTGTACTGCCTTTCAAATGAGTAACTGACAGGGTACTAACTTTGAATCCACACCAAAAACACACTCACAGTGCAACTGCCTAGGAGTATGACATGCATACTTCATCCCAGATAAGGCATGGTCACTTCCACGGATGTTACAGTAACTCAAACATCAAGCGTTTATGACTCAACATACCCTAAAAAACACTCCAGCAAGTGCCTTCTGGTTTTTGTTTGTTTGTTTTTTCCTTTTTTTTTTTTTTTTTTTAAGATACAAAACCAGTCATACATATTCCAAAAGCCTGAGAACCCTTGTTAATGTCAGCACAAACTTCTGAGGATTCAGGATCTGTCCCAGATCCTCAATAAAGCAAGGTGGCACCATTCTTCAAAGCAGGACAGTCAACTTCAAATGAAACTACCACAGAGCTCAAGGAACTTGAGAAATACCTGTATCTGATTCACTACAGGAAAGAGCAGCGCTGCATAACCAATAAAAAGGGTTTATAGGCAGACAGCAGGCTGAGGAAAGAAAAGAATGCTTATTTGCTTCTCAAGGAAGCCTACATTTTCTGCTTGGGCATAAATGAAAATCAAGTCCTATTCCATATAGCTTGCTTATTTATTTTATACAGATCTATTGGAAGAGTGGCTATAGATTAAGACAGCTTGATTACACCCACAGATAAAACCAACTGCAAACAAGGTCTTTTACTGTCATACCATCAGGCTGAAATTTTGAATGCTGAGAATGTACTCCAAGCTGAGTTCTTTTATTTGTTTTGGTTGAAAACTTCAGCTAAAGCAGTCTAACCATTTCCTTAAAACTCTTTCTTGGAAAACGTTATTCTGCCCATGTTAAACACCCCAGCAAATTTTCTCTGAAAAACTCTAATATACCCTGATTTGCAGCAGGACCTGAATTTTCACGAAGGCATGCCCTTGCCAGCTTACCACAAAATCAGCAAATGTAGCTCTTTGCAAAGAGAGAAAGGGATTTTAATCTGCCCATCCTCAGAAGAGGTTTCCTAGATTTTAGTAGCTAGATCATTTGAAAAATTCTAACAAATATGCTTTTGTTTGGGGGTGAGCAGGTCTTTCCTGCAAACAAACCTCTGGCCTGAGATTTAGGCACCAGAACCAAAAGCACTGAAAGCTGTGAGGGAACACTTGCAAGGCTCAGGCAGCCTGAAGGAAGAAGGTGACCATTTCAAAACTGCAAAATGGGAAGCACAGGTCCAGAAGGCAGCAGAAGTAAAAAGGCTACTAAGAAAGGGAATCTGGGACTGAGAAAGAATGGAGGCTAGCAGGATGAGACTAGTGCTAGTAGAAGTTAGGAGCAGGGAGTTAAGGATGAGTGCCAGCAGAAGGAGGCTAAGACTGAATCAGGATTGATTCAGCCAGAAGACTGGCTAGTGGGATAAGGCACAGAAAGGCAAAGATGATCAAGGGTAATATACAAGAACAAACAGGGACTAGCAGGGTTACGTGTGACAAGGAGCTAAGTTAGGAGAACCAAATGGGAGTAAGAAGCCCAGAGATGAAAAATAGAGCTAGGACCAAGAAAGGAGAGGAGGAGGTGATGTAAAGGCAGAAAGGAGGAAGCCAGAATGGCAGCTAGAAAACTGGGCAAAGTTGGAAAGGAGTAGGGAGAATTGGGTCTTACAAAGAGACTGGGATAAGAAAGTTGAGAAGAGGAGCCTGAGACCAATTAGATAAAAAGCCTGTGGCTGGTATGAAGAGCCAGAGTGGATAACATATCAGACACATACAGACTGAAGAGGAAGAAACAGAAAGGAAAATGTATAGAGAAACAAAGAGAAGTCTTTGCTCTCACTAAATCATACTCTTCCTAGAGTGAAACCAGAGATTCACCAGTTATACCACTCTTCTGCTATTATTTAAATATGTTTGTGAAACTCACAAAGTATCCCATCTCCATGCAGCTCTAGCCCACTGAGTGGCTTGCAATTTATTACTGCTGTATTACTCAAACGAGTTAAATTAGCTTGGAATGGTGCACTCTGACAGATGGCCACATGACAACGTGATGCCTCATAAGAAAAGTAAAAGAAAATGAAGTAAGCATAGCCTTGCAACTTGAACACAAAAAGCTACTCTAAAAAAAGCTCAAAGGTTGCAAAGTCAAGACAAATGCGAGGAAATGCCAAATTTAATGTAGCCCACTTCTACATATTATATGGTAGACATATTATATTACATTTAATATGGACTAAATAGTATGATTAAATACTAGTTTTTTTACAGGACACTGCCTCTTCCGTGCATAACACAGAACTGCTCTTGGGAATCAGTCATGATTGTTCAGTAAATGTGTCATCTGGAAGATCCTACTGCATTTGCTGAAGTGGAGTAGAGTTAATGAGGAAGGAATATCTGAAGAAAAAGGACAGCATCTTGATTTTGATACCTGTGTTTAGAACACAGAAAAATGCTACATACTGTACCTAGTAACACAAGAATTCAAATTAAGCCTCCCAAACTATTGGGAACATTCACTACAATTTATTTTGGTTTTTCACAGTATTGAAAAGGGCAGGTCACAAACCAGAAACAAATTACTAAACACAATATGAACGCAAATCTGATGATTCTGCCTCTCAAATGTACTGTAAATAAAAAGTTTGTTAATGGTCATGAAATTCTTAGGTATGACAGAGATGAACATCACAGAAAATTCCACAGTTCCACTTTCAGAACTGAGACTGAATCATATGCAGTAAATAAAATACACAATCAGTGAGGACAACATATGTTCATGAATGAGTACCTTTTCATCCTACAGGCCGAGGTAGGGCCTTATGGAAAAAGATGTCAGTCTTCAGTAAGGCAATTACTATCTTATAAGATACATTCATAAGAGAGAAAAATTAAACTTACATGGACACCTTTATTTCTGGCAATTTTTTATGTGTGATTTTTGCAACCTGAATAATATTTCTTTAACACCTTATTTCATGTAAAATGAAGGATTCTCCATCTACACTAGGGTACTAGTAGTATTAATTTCATTAAAAACATTTTTATTAGAATAAAATGCGGTGCTCCAATAGGATGGGATTTCACAGGAAGAGGTGCAATGCAGTCATTCAGAAATGAGCATACCTACTTCAAATACTGTAACATTTGAAAAACAGCATAAAATAGGTGGTGAAACAAGTGGGCTGCTGTGGAAGTGGGATAACAAACAGGAAGCTTGCGATTATTTGCCAGTCAAGAGTTCTAATCTTAAATCCTTGCATGCTTGTTAAAAGACTAAGTTTTGTATGATAGGAGAATCATAGAATCATGAATCCTTTAGGTTGGAAAAGACCTTTAAGACCATCAGGTCCAACCGTTAACCTAGCACTGCCAAGTCCACCACTAAACTGTGTCCCTGAGCACCACATCTACCTGTCTTTTAAATACCTCCAGGGATGGTGACTCAACCACTTCCCTGGGCAGCCTGTTCCAATGCTTGACAACCCTTTCCGTGAAGACATTTTTCCTATTATTCAATCTAAACCTCACCTGGTGCACCTTGAGGCCATTTCCTCTTGTCCTATTGCTTGTTACTTGGGAGAAGAGACCAACACCCACCTCGCTGCAACCTCCTTTCAGGTAGTTGTGGAGAGCGATCAGCCTCCTCTTCTCCAGACTAAACAACCCCAGTTCCCTCAGCCGCTCCTCACAAGATCTGTGCTCTAGACCCTTCACCAGCTTCGTTGCCCTTCTTTGGACACGCTCCAGTACCTCAATGTCTTTCTTGCAATGAGGGGCCCAAAACTGAACACAGTATTCCAGGTGCGGCCTCACCACTGCTGAGTACAGGGGGACAATCACTTCCCTAGTCCTGCTGGCCACACTATTCCTGATACAGGCCAGGATGCCACTGGCCTTCTTGGCCACCTGGGCACACTGCTGGCTCATGTTCAGTCGGCTGTCAGCCAGCACCCCCAGGTCCTTTTCTGTCAGGCAGCTTTCCAGCCACTCTTCCCCAAGCCTGTACCGTTGCATGGGGTTGTTGTGACCCAAGCGCAGGAGCCAGCACTTGGCCTTGTTGAACCTCATACAACTGGCCTCAGCCCATTGATCCAGCCTGCCCAGATCCCTCTGTAGAGCCTTCCTACCCTCAAGCAGATCAACACTCCCACCCAACTTGGTGTCATCTGCAAACTTGCAGAAGTGAGAAGTGAGTTACAGAGGACTGGAATAGTGGGATATTATTCATTCTGAGCTGGGATTTTTTACCCACAAATAAAGTTTATCTCCATGAAGAACTTTTGCTATTGTACACAAAACACCAACTCACAACCCCAGGCTCACAGCTGGAGATAATACCATCCGAACCATTAGCTTGTCCAATGATGAAAATTTGACCTACTCAATAGACTGGATGAAATGCTTCTATGTAGGGAGAAGGAAGGTTGTGCTGTAAGTGGCACTCATGATTCTACAAACACTTTGCACTTAAAATCATTACTGTGACTATCCACAGGAGTGTAACCCTAAAGAGGAAACACCTTTCTGATTACTTGCACCCTTTTAACAAAGGGTCTCTATTTTTTGCAAGAAAAGAGTGGTCAGTTCTCATATTACAGCCAAGTTTCAATCACCGTAGCTGCATTCCTGAAAACCAGGCTTTTGCTGCACTTTCAGGTAGATTCTTTTTCGTTACAAGTTCCATCTTGTCATAACGCATTATTGTACACTGTTTATCTGATGCCATTTCTCACCATTTATATTATTGTATCTTCACAGTAGGTGAGAAACTGAGAGGGAATAAATTTGTAAAGTACCTTGGAATTATTTAGTGTCATATGTTTTGAACAAACATGAAGTATAGTTAGCATGTCATTTGTTCTTACCTGCATCGATGGCACATGGGTAATGGTATCGGAAGGAGCAGCCTTTGTTGTAGCAGCCTAAGGTGGCTCCTGGTTCCTGGCAATGGGAACATTTCTGAAAGGGAAACAAAGAAACGGCAGTGAAGACTGCAATCATCTTTCCAAATATCTCTATTTTCCTGGGAATTTTATCAACCACATTCCAGCACAAATTTCTCTAGTATCACAATGTTAGACTTTGTCTTTCTACGCCACACAAAAGAAAGGCATTTTGAATAGGCAACAACATAAGCTCTTTCAAGCAACAAACTTTTCAGCTGTGTTAACCAGGCAAGTGATACCAAATGTTCCACCATTCAGAAAGAACTTGAAACACTTCTCAAATCCGTTTCACTGGCCTGTGTTTCAGTACCTGACAATGACAAGAGTGTTAAAATTAGAGGAAAAGAGCTTTTTTGAATCTACAGCAGTTTTAAAAATGAGAATTAGCATGACAAAGAATGATTTAGAAGATATCATTAATGTAAAAGTAATTTGGTTACATCATTTTCATTATCACTAGCAGTCCAAGAAGATCAAGGCCAAGTTGAACATTTTTCACAGGTGATCAAAAAAGGCTTACTGGGAGCAGGAGAAGATGCCATCAAGGGAAAATACCTCACCATCACAGAAATGGCACATCTCCAGAAGAAACACCTGCAGTGCTAGAAAGATGCTCATACATTTATTTTCAAAGTAGTAAGACTCATCTGATGACCACATTCAATTTTCATTTCTTAAATCCTATTATCTCAACTGGTTATTGATGTATTTAACCGTATTATCAGACAGATGTTAATGCAGCAGAATGAAAGCCTCTCACCCATTTACTTCATCCTGAATGACTTAGGAATGACCTAAGGAAGTAGGCCTATCGTGCATCTCATACAGCAACTTTATTTCTTGAACATATACAGTAAGTGTTTTTCATCAACTAATCTAACATTCTGACGAAAGCTGATTTCTGACAGGTTGACATTTTTCCCTTCTAAAAAGAAAACAAGACACATATGGCAGAAACCACCAAAGGCTAAGAGACCACTACTATTTAAAAATTAAAACACAAATAGACTACTGACCGAGAAAGAAAAAGATTACCTACAATGACTTTTGAGTTATATAAGAAACACAGGAATTTTGCTTTTGCTGATAAACACAACCTACACCACAATTAAGGCCTCATATAACTGGTACAATTCACCTTGAGTTTAGGCTATAAGAAGTTGCCTTTGGTCACTGACTGCACACAGAGAGATGATGATCTAAAACCTCTTTTTCTGTTGAAAAAGCTAGTATCAAACTACATGTGCTCTATTAACACTATCAGCAAGCTACACCTGTACAGCACACAGAACAGATGTGCTTGAACCAGCAGTGCACCTGGCACTGGACAAAAGCATGGTTTTTCTACTGTACGGGGAGGCTCATATGCCAAGACGGCCACATCAGCTAGACCACACTTCTTCACATCCCTGAATAACATACATGTGGCAGTGCAGGTCTGCAGAATAGATGTGGCCAAAGATAACAGCCACAGCAAAGTTCCTTGCTCTGCATAGTAAACAGGGTTTTGGCTACAATATTTCAAAACACACTAAGAATATGTGACAGTCATTGCTCTTCCTACTATTCTATGCTATGCAGAGACGGCTACAGTTTGTATTTAAATGATTGAATGAGGATGAAAGCAAAACTAGCTCCAGCCATAAACCAGGTGGCCCTCTCCAAATCAAAGCAGGTGCAACTAACAGAAAAGCTTGTGAGATGTCAGTTCTCATGACATCTACAATTAGAGTCTTGAATACTACCTTCTCTTTTCGGTTATGCCAAAGCATCCTGAGCCTGATCTTCAGCGCTCCCTATTAACTCGTGTCTATCTTTCAAGCAGTGAATGTGTATCATGACAAACTATTGCAGTATTTATGATGTAAGGAAAGTGTCCCCGAGGCCTAGAAAGAGACACCCAGGCAGCTTATTTTTGCCTGTCAGAACACGAACACTAGTTTCCAAAGGTTAAAAAAAAAATCTAACCCAATATTTAAATGCATACCAAAATGTATGGACCTCTAGCCAAACTGCAATGTAATTCACTCTCTCATGGGAGTAAAACCAAGTTTCATGTATAGAAAGTGTCTTTTCCTGGCTATGAAGTCAACCCTAGAAGAATACTATGTACTGGCAATAGTCCCAGATTCACCTATGCCAAGTATTCACAAAGTGCAGCTTGAGGAGTTCTGAACGAGAGCTCTTTACCTGTATGCTTTATTCTCACTTTTAGATGTGGCTGACTGAGATTAATTATTCTAACAGGACAGAACTCAAACCGACTATTCTTTTTAAACACAGATGTGAATTTCTAGTTTTGTTCCTCAGAGGCATTCTGTCCTCCCCACTTTATCTCATCTTTGAAGTACCATCACACTGTTGCAACAGAAGAGGTCCTTCTTCCCTGGAACAGTGTCCTGTACAGAGCAGTCAACAAAAGCATAAGAACTACAGCAGTAGAGATTAAACTGCAGCTGTGTAAAACATTTAACACTAAAAAGGCATGTCTTAAAAAAGCGTGCTGTGTGATACAACCGAAAACAAGACAACCCCTAGCAAAACTTTTGATACTTTTCCAAATGTTAATTTAGTCTTTGAACTTATTCTTTGTTGCATCTAGCATGGTTCATCTTGCTATTCAGAAACTTGCAGCAGAAACACGACAGGCATTTTAACGAATTTTAAGTGTGCCTGTAGTGCTCAGCTGAGAATGGGTACGGTATACTTTCAAGTCGGTTGTAGTCAGGATTGATCAGGAAAAGTGGGTAGTTAAGATGCCAGAGCATGAGCATCAAGCCTTTATTTCCCTTTTTTTCAGTCTGCAAGACCAACTAGATTATTACCAAGGTTACCTGCAGTTACGCCCACAACAGCAATTCCCCAGTGGACTACAATACTATTGACTGCTCAAGGCAGAGATCATCTGCTGCTGCTGGCTCCCCTGCTGCTGAACAAGTCTCCATTCTGGCAGATGCTTCTGCTTTTCACAAGCCACTGACAGTCTAATAGCCCCATTTCTTCTACCTCCTGGGACCCCCGACCATCTGCTTCTTTCAGGGAAAGCTGGGGGAACCACATACACAATAACTACTCTTTTCTTTCCAGTTCTTCCTTCTTGACACACCACAGAGTGACTGAACAAAGCGGACACCCTACAAAGCTGTATGGTTCTAAAACAACTTACAGGTCTATCGCTTAATCTTTGAAATCATATACTGCCATGTGGTTTCCAAATATACCCAGGTGTTTCTAGAAAGACAGAACAAAGTGATTAAAAAAATTTCTGGATGGTCTCAGTCTTCTTTTGCAAGACATCACTGCTGTGCCTTAAAAGATGAAAAGATGCATAGTTCCTGCTAGTACTTTTTGTGGCTTTGGCCAGAACCCTTATCCTTATATATTTATGTTTCAAACCAAAAAGAAAATAAAAGATGTACACCGCAACTAGAAAACTTTCTGAAACCAAAATAAAATCACAGAACCTCATACAGGAAATGTGTGAATTGGGCTTAATGACTACTAATCGTTCCCTTTGGTCCATGTGCAAATTTTCACCCAAACTCCACCATCCTGCAGCCATTCACCAGCAGATGGTAGCAGCCTGCTTGTCACTTGTAAAGGAATTATAGCATTCTTAGCCAGGGAAACAGCACTCAAGCTCTCATGGGAAGAGAAATTCCTTTTGCTCAGTAAGCAGCCTGCTTAACCTCCCCTGCTTGAAAGAGGTGAAGGCTGGTACTTGGAGTGTGCTCCCAATGGGAGGTGCCAATGGACAGTAATCATTGCCAGGCATCTAACCAACTCCTGGCTTAAATTAAANTAAGAAGGGAAAAAAAAAAAGACCACACAGTGAAGATTGATTCAGAGGTCCTATCTCCACAATTCATCTCTGGCCACAAGGCACATATATCTCACTTAGAATAGGCTGGAGAGACTGAAAAGTGCCATTTAGAAGAGAAGCTCCATCCCTTGAACTAAATTATCAATAGTATTAAAGCCAGATACATTGTCTCTACCTCTCCACGCTATTAGCAGCCCATTTCTTCCTCACTACAGCTCATCATTCTCTGTCTACCAAAATGAAGTAACACCCAACCTGGAAGTGTGAACAGTAGGGGGACAGCTATCACAGCAGCAGCAGAGCTGTTGCGATTCATTCAAAATACTAAACATCCATTAGCTATATTTCTTTTGCTTTAACTTTTTTTTTTGCTGCAATTTGTGTTCCTTCATTACTACAAAAGTAAACTCTTCTGACAGCACACTGCTCTAAATGTAATAAATAGGGGTGTGGTTTCTGAATACCATTTTTTGCCTCCCTCAGATTTGTACCCAACTCCACATAGGTGTTATAACAAACACGTCCTGAGCTACCTACCTTCCTCCTCCCAACCAAGCACAAGCTCTTAGGCTTGTGAAAAGAAGTGCCCCAAGCTGCTCAAGTAAAACACACACCTTAACTTTTCCCCTTGGCTCTGCACTGACAGAGATAATGTCTTCGTCTAGGAGTACTGGAATCCCACAGTGGACAGGGTTTTGCTGGTGGGAGGATGGGAGCCGCCGGACTAGCCCTTCCACCATATTCTGGGCAGCAGCAGGAACAGTTGCTTACAAGTAGAAATTAATTGCTTCTGCCTAACACTAATACAAGGTGTTTTCAGATGATTCCTCCACTATCTTTCTTGTGGAACAATTACCAAAACAGTTT
>VYZW01046816.1:1184-21635 GCA_013401315.1 Balaeniceps rex
CTTTCCAAAGGATACGCCGGGGAAGGAAAAAAAAAAAAACAAAAGAAAAAAGTTTCTTTTCCTCTAGAACAGTCTTATCCCCATTCCCCACAGGAGTGACAATGGCAGTGATGGACAATTGCATGTCTAAATGAGAGACAGTGCTCTTCTCCTGGCTATTAATAGCTCTTAAATCTGAAACACCGATCTAGTCTACGTCACACAAGTGGCACGTACAGGCCTTGGGTGTTTGCAGTGGTAGAACCTGAACTTGCTGAACATCCCCCAGGTCCTGCTGTGTAAGTTGGGGATATTTTCCTTAGCTCTCAGGAGTGCTGTGAAGCTAATTATGTCAAATCTTTCCCAGCAACTTGCGTATTTCATAGAAGATGCTTTAGACATCCGTCATACCATGAGTGTAATTTTGTTATAAAACTCTGCTATTTGGTTAATATTGAAATAAAATATTTTCTCTATATACTACTCAGCAACAGTATCTTCTCTTTATCTCTCAGTATTCAATAAAAAGAACCTTTAGCACTTACCGCTCCCAAAATACAGGATGTTTCGCTCTGTACTACTAATCCAGCTTTATTGCTCCATTCCTTCTTGAATATTCTGCCCTTCCCGTGTATTGGCAATGCATACTGACTTTTTGGTGAAGTTCATACTTTCTGTGAGATAGCTATTTGCACGAATATTAGATCCATCTTTGAAGAATTATCCTAGTAGTTTCCCTCTGGCTTGATACTTGCTTTCATCGCAATCTCATTTTGCCTCTCTGGCAGGTAGTTCTTTACTTCCTTTCAATAGTTGAATTCATCCCCCTCTTTTCTATGTTCTAAAGATTTCCCATGTGTCAGCATGTCTGATACCTTACAAAGGCCAGACAGTAGATATAATAGATTTCCTTTGTCTAGAAAATCATTTATCAAAGAGTTTAAAATGTCTGGCATGATCTCTCCAATAAAACTCTGTCACATATTTTTATATCCTCTTGCCCTTTCCTTTTAATTTTTTTTTTCCAGCATTTGTTCTCTTATGTGTTATTGAGATTAGACCAATGGACTCAAAGATGCCCTGGTCTGCCACCTCTTATTAAATACATATGCCACTATTACAATCCTCTGTTTTTGTGGTTCCACTTCTTCATTTGATCTATTTGATAAAATTTCTTCCACTGGAACTGCAATTTCATTTTCAATGCCATGGTCATTTCCATTTCTATAGTCGCCTTCCCATGTGGCCTCTTGTTATCAACAACAGCGTATTTCTCAGAAGATGAGGCAAGATGTTCAAGTTCATCTGAATCTCAAATGAGTGATCTTTAATGCCTGACTTATTCTCATTGGATATGATTTTTTAATAGATATTCTGGAATAATCTTTTGCTACTTGCTTTTTTCCCCAAAAAAATTTACCTCAGCTTCACTCTTGGAAATTCTCACTTTATACTTACACTTTCCTACTTAGAACACATTTCTTCGCTTTTTTCCCTGCTCTTTACTCTCCCTCCTTGCAGCCATTTGCATCTGCTCTCATTTTGTAAAGCAAGTTTTTTATTTATCCATTTGGTCTGAAGATCTTCCTTATGAACATTTTCCCTTTCACTAGAACAAAGACTTGGGCCATTTTTTCATACCTTTGATTTAAAGAAATTTAAAACCTCCTCCATACTGAAGTCCCAGAGGTCTTCAACTGAAGCGGCTTCACTGAATAGTCTCAGGCTAGTTGCTGTGAAACACTGATCTTTTAGTAGCCAAGAACTCTTTCATTATTTTCTACCCTGTATTTCAGCTTTCCCTCCTTTTATGGAACAAGAAGCACATGGAGTTTTTCCCCCATCTCAGTGTCTCACCATGCACTCCCAGAATTAGATGTGTTTATCTTCCTCCATGGTGTGAAATATTTTTTTCTGAAAGCCAACTACAGGCAACTTGACTTTGTTCCCAGCCTGTGGTGAAACGCTAATTCTGCAGGAATCACAGGGATTTCAGTTTTTCAGCTGACTTTCTCAGAGTGCTCATCTCACCCTAGTCTGCATGGCCTTAGATTAGCAGAGAGCACTTTTCAATCTTCCGCTTTTAGCTTTATATATAACAGAGTTAAGGGTTTAACCTGACAAACACTGGAATAAAAAAACACAAAAAGATGCAAGCATTGGTGTAATGCAAATAATGATGCTTTACGGCTCCCAGGGATCCCTTCCTTAGTGCTGATAGGAAACATGTGCAAATTAAGAGATCCGCGTATCGTACAATGTGTAATTTTTAACGACTGTTTTATAGCCAGCTTATGTACATGGGGAGAAGGGCATTTGAATTGCTTTTTGTTTCATTTATTTATATATCAGTAGATATATTTACACGTGCACACATATATAAGCAATGAGTGCTCATGTGCATAATGTATGTATTCATGATGCAAACCTCCAAAGAGGCAGGTTTAGAGTGTCATCGCTGTGCCTTTTCATACAAAGGGGAAAATCTGCAATTTAGAAACAAACCCCTGTCATAACAAAGTGGTTTAATTTTAGTTACAGGCCAAGCTTAAAATGTACCCAATCTAGGGCAAAGCCCATCTCTGAAGTGCACAGCCTGAGGTAAATGGATACATTCATTCCCAGTGCAGACTTCTTCTACACTGATTAGTGGTCTCTACTAACAGTGTTTGCTATACGGCTTATCTATTCTCCTCTTCTATAAGAGACACTGTTCAAAGAGCTTGAAACACAGCTGCCTCTTTACAGGCTTTACCTAGTTTTCAAAAGGAGGGGAATCACGTGGCTGGGGGGTGGATGCCTCCGCAATAGAGAATCTAAATTAATCTTCATAGAAAGTGGGGAGCCTTGTTTGGATCTATCAGAAAGGGAAAGCACTTGTAGGTGAAATCTTCTTAAGACCAAAGCGAAAACTTGGAGGGAACCCTGTGAAAACGCTGGGCCACGAGGCTTCCTGAGCATTTCAAACAAAAGAAATTAGCTCTCCGGATAAAAGGTTCCTGGTTTAAATGTGAAAGTTTTCACCATGAAGAGGCAGTGCAATGCCGAAAGTCTGAATGGGCTGAGAGTTTAACATCGAGCCTTTCCATCCAGCTCTGGCACAGCCTCTCTTCTTCCTCACCTTTTCCTTCAGCAGGAGGCATGACACCAAACACGCATTTGCTTCATCCCATTGGGAAATGAAGCGGTGGACTTAAGTGTACCCTAACCTCTGTAGGCAACATTTCAGTAACTTCTCACTTTTGAATTATTATTTTGGTCAGCTGGCCAAACACAAGGCTGGAAAAGATGTCAGAAGGACACGTCTTTCAGTGTTTCTCAGTCTCAGCCCTATTTCACTTGCCAGTGATGGAAGACTGTGCTGTGGCAGGAGAGAGGGTCTGCCAGCGTCTGACACATTAGGAGGTCTTGCAGACCACTGCTGGTCTGGGAAGCACAGAGCTCATCCATCTCACCCTCATAGTGCTGGCCTGTGCCCCAAGACTGGGAGCAGTGAGAGACTGAGGTTATAGCCAACAGAGATGACCAAACGGTGGGCGAGAAAAATCAAGGTAACAAAAGGAGAAGGTGAGAAAGAGGGTATTGCAAAAAGGGTCAGCCTGTACATATAAACACATAACCCAAAGATGGACTTTAGTGGAGACCAACAGCTTTTGGCTTTCTCTTTAATGAACTTTCATGGGAAGAAAAAATACTTCTTTTCTTTGTGCAAGACTTGCGAGAGCACAGAGCTGTTCCCACACGCATTGCTGTTGGTTTACAGTCTGACCTGCTCAGTTGCTCAAAAGTATGTAAGAGAGGAGAACTTTCTCTTTCTCTTCTTTTAGGAGCTCTGCTAACTGAGGATTTTTGGTATCTGAAGTGCTGGCAAGACGTAAAAAGCTACTGAACCAAAGTCACCACAGATTTTTAGTGCAAAATATACCAGAAATTTTCTGGTAATGTAAATTGGATCCTTTTGATTTGCCACCGCTATGGATTTTTTCCTCAGCCTGTTGGACAGAGAAACTTACAGTATGACAAATAAGCACTGACTTCTGGCTCAGGCAGCACTCAACGTAAAATCCATTCACTTTTCCAAACTGGCTGTTGTTTGTCCTTCCCGTTCTTGGGAAATTAAGCTTATGGAGGGTGACATCACACCAGACAAGCTTACATAGCTGTTTCTTGTTTTAAAGTGTTAATTTGCTTGCACTTGGAGATCTGGAGTCTAAGTGGGCAAAAGGGAGGTGATGTACCCATAAGCCTGTGATAAATCTGTTACAACAGGGCTGTAGCTCGTCCTGCCACCTGCTGTTTTGAAAGTGACTGTTTTGCATATGTGGAATCGAGTGTACTAGAGACATAGCTACCTACATTTCTAACAAGTGAATAGCATATTAAGTATCCTTTTTTCTGTCAAAACACTTCGCGTGTGTGTTTGTAGGAGAGCTGATCCCAAAATGTGGGGTTTCCATATGCAAAGCTCTACACCTGAGACAGTGACACTTGCTTTCCAGAATGCTGTTTCTCATTTCAGAAACAGGTCGCTGGTGAGAAGGAAAACAGCAGCACTTACGATATGAGTGGGGACCATAGATTAGTGTGCAAGTTCCCCTGGGGATTTCCGTGTTGCAGTTTTGCACTTCAATAGGCCTTAGACAGCAGAAATTGCATGCCTACATCAGTTAGATTTTGTTTCTTCTTGAATTATGTGCAAGATATGCAACCCAACCCTCCTGTAAAAGACTCGCAACATGCAAGCTCACATAGCCTCCCCATGCAAGAGAATTTTCTTTTATGGAGACTGGCCTAATGTGTGAAATTATGAAGTTAACCCCCTGGCATTAGTGGTGGGCCTTTGCCTTCGCAGTTTAAGACTGAAAACTCCCAAGTGCTGGTCCCAAGCGCTCCTAAAGCCTAGTGGATATGGCTGCAAGCAAAGCAACTTCCCACCTCCAGATATATTTCATTTCCCCAAGCTCAATACAGTAAAATGCATCAGACAGAGATCTTGCTATGTCTTTGGAAGCAAGACCACCCAGGGGCACCTCTGTGAAATTATTCTGAGTGAATGTGATTTGAGCAGTTTCGTACAAGGTCAATGATTCTGGCTTTTTTCTTTCCTTTTTCTCACATCTCTTCTTCCGTCCTCCCATTTCACAATTGTGAAAAAGTCCAGTTTGATTTAAAACTTCATTCCCACCCAATGTTTGTCTTTGCACAAGGGAAAAGAGGAAAACGTTTTAACAGCTCTGCATAGTTAGATTCACTTAGATAGTGAATGAAAATGCTTACAAGTAGCAGTTTTATGCACAGCTGTAGCCTTTAATTTGTTTTAAGTACCTGTTATTTTAAAATTGTTCCCTTAAAAAAAAAACCTGTGCATTTGTTTCTTCTACTTTCAAAGACCGCTGGGAGGATTTGTGAGTCATTCGCTATGGAGATAGAAAGGGCAGGGGAAGAGGACTGCTAACACGAGGATCTCACCTGCTGTCGGATCAGGCTTAGCACAGAATAGGATGGGATATTTGGATGGGGATCTGTGAGGCTTGATCCTATGCCAAGGCAGGGCCCAGCTCAATTGCTTAAAGGCATGTTCCTGCAGACAGAGCCACTGCGAGTGTTGCCATTGACTTCCACGGAAAAGCCGTTGGAAACGTCTTTCCATCCCTCCTTCCCTCGCTCACTTTTTCTCCCTCTTTTTCTTTATGTCCCACCTCTTTCACTTTGTTTCTGGCCTTTGCAGAGGGTGCAGCAATTTGGCCAGGGTCTCTGCCAGTAGATTAGGGGCCCAATGCCTTTTCTCACTGGACTCAATAGAAATCTTTCCTATGACCGTAAAGGCAACTTGACTGAACATAAATTATCAGGCATGGGGGATTAGCTGTTGCATTAAATGTAAGTAATGATCACAGGTAAGAAGTAAAAGAAATATTTTTGTAAGCAAGCTCTCTTCTGGAAAGACTTAAAAAAAAAACAATTAAGATAAATGAATGATTAATTCAAGTACTTTTTCAGAAGACGGAAGAGATTATTACTTTCTCCTGCACAGAAATTCATTGAATGGGAAATTATCAAACACAGCATTTACTGCATGGAGTCCAGACAAATTACTGAATTCAGGGGCACCCTTCCTGACGCTCGTTTCCTACACAAGAGGAGAACCGGCCTGTGGGACTGGAGAAAGAGAAGATTAATAAATGGTAGAATGAAGGAAGAAAGCAAATAATTGTATTATTTTAACTCTAACACATCCGTCAACTATTTGGTCTCACTTGTTTCTCACAAGAAACTTTCTAAGTAAGTTTTGCCCCATTCAACGCTCAGTTTCTCAGTTAACAGCTCCCTCTACATGGACTAGAAGTGGAGTGTGCAGGGCTTGGATCTGCCCCTCCAGCCACATGGAGCGTAAGGATTCATGAGGAAATCCATCATAAACCCCACAGCCCTCAAATCGATCCCTTAGAGGGTGTCCTCAGTAAGGCTGCTTCCTTGGCCTGCTTCCATAACCCTACTTTCCTCCTTGCTGCAAACTTCCTTTAAAAATCACAATATCCTTGGCTCCCCCAAAGGCTGTTGGCGTTGGCAATTCTGTGCTGAGCCCTGTTGGTATTTTCTGCTGGAAAAATCCTGGGGTGTGCTGCTCCTGGGCCACGGTGCCGCGTGGAGAGGCCAGTTTCTTCTTTGGCCTCATTTGGCCCCAGGACACATTCTGTCCAGAAAGATAAAGGAGAGGTACCTGCACCCTCAGGGAAGGAGGGAAGAGGTTTCTACATGGCATTTGTTGCCTTCTCACAGGCAGTTTGATCTTTGTCAAACTCACAAAGTTTCTGCTCTCCTACCGGGAGACAGAAGAGTAGAGGGCAAGCTCCCAGGATTTGCTAAAGTCTACATGGATTTTTTTTTTCCCCTAAAAAGTCTGTCTTTAATCTAAAAGGTTTAAATGCTATTTAAAAATAGCTTAAAGCTTAAAAATAGCTTTAAATGTTGTTTTCTTTTATAAGTATGTATCTCTGGCTTCCTGTATTGCAATTACAGTATTTTGCTTTTATTTTTGCAGAGTTCACATGCTTTTTATTTCAGCCGAAAATCCCTAGTGGAGCACTTGGCAGCTATTAAGCACAAAGACGTCCTGCTACTTTTGAATTTGCGTCCATCACCTTCCTCCTCCCCCTCTCCCATCCGCATGTTCGTCTCCATCGCCTGTCCCAACACTTTCGGGCCGGGAGCCCTTTGTCACAGACCGTCTGTCAGCCAGCATGTTTGCACAGGGCTGGAGGCAGCAATACCCAGACCTGGGCGAGGCCTCTCGCACAATATAAACTGTGATCCACAGAGGAGACATCTGTTTTTACAGAGACTTAATCCTCACACATCCTCGTGTGGGGTAGGTACGCTTCTTGCTTTTCAGGAGGAAGGACCCTCCGAGCTCAGAGGCACTGGCCCTAAAACCAGGGTACCTCCCGCTGGCCAGGTGCTGGGTATGATTGCCACCCCAGGGAGAGCATCCATAATGTTTGGCACTGGCATGTCCAATTCCGCCCCTGCCGCCCCAAATTTCCCGAGTATAGGAAAATCATGTGTGTAAACATATCCTCAGCACCGACGTGCTTCGGCTGGCTTTTGTGGTCGATGACAGCTCCATCACCGAGCTCTGAAAAGGGCAGCATGAGGATTTTGTGAAGCCGCAAGCAGTAACCTACCCCAAAACACCTCTAACCATAAACTCTGGGTTTTCTGCAGATGTTAACCCTTACAGTGTGTTTATGGGTCTAGGTTCAGCCCTGCAGTGACTCTGTTGGAGAAGTATTAAAATAGAGCTCACACGTGAGTTTTGTCACCCTGGACTGGCTGCGGTGCTGCTGCGAGGCTCCTCTCACACTGAACGCCAGCAGCGGCAAGCCCCAGTGGCCGCCGATGCTCCCGGCAGATGTCAGGGCAGTTACGGTAATAAAATCAGCAAGGGCAGGTACCTTTTTCCTGCTGTAACGTTGAAGGTGAGTGCTGGAGAGGAGGGTTAAATACTTTTCGTAAGTAGCATCTTACCGGTAACAGGAATGTGGCAGTTGGTGGTGACATCTTGCACTTTCAAATGCTGCAAAACACTCATCCGTGAGTATGTCAGACATTGGCAGTGTGCCGTCTGCACGTGAGGAGATTTCATCCTGTAATTTTATTTTTTCTTTTTCAGCCGTGACATGGGTGTTTCCCCAGTGTACAGATGGGAGTTCTTCACTCTCAGACTCCTTTTAGACATGCAGAAAGCTGCACCTCCTCATATCTCTCTTGTAGGCTGGCAATCAAATTATACTTCACGTCTACTTCAGCATTTGCAGCTCAGGGCAGTAAAGAAACTGGTTACCTGGAAGAGTGCAATACAGTTGTGAGAAATACGTAGGTTTTGAGTTACAATTGTTGTGACAGTTTGCTTTGTTGGGCTCCAATTCAAGCAGGAGAGCAGCAGCCAGGAAATAGCCGGGCAGGGTGGGGGAGGCAGGGGCTGCAAGACGTTAAAACAGAGTCAGCATTGCAAGCTCTGCAGCTCACAGAAGGCAACTGAGCTTCTTCCCAGCTGCTCACTGTGCTGTGTCGGTTTTGAAACTCTAATTTCCAAGGACAGTTTATATTAAAAACCCCCTTGCTGAATCCGTTCAGAAATTTCAGTGTGAAGCGACGAAACAATTCTTTTTCCCAGGAACTGTCTTCCAGGCAATTGTTGATTAAACCTGCGGATATCTTTTTATAATATTGTTACACATGCCTGCCAGATTCCCTTGCCTCTGACATATTTCCCTACAGATTCCAGATGACTGCTCACCTTTTCCCCCTCCTTCTCTTTGTACCTGAAATTCTGTACCACATCAAATTCACACTGGAAAAATCTTGCACAATATCTGTAGACGAAAAATGATGGTTTCGGATTTTAATTAAGAAATAATTTCCAGTAAATGTTTTTCTAGTGAAGTCAAGTTTCACCAAGTTATTTGCATGGGTATTTAAAGAAATTTCATAAAAATAAAAAAGAAAATATGCTGGTTTACACCCCAATTCAGCAATGTGCTTAGGCATGTACTTAAACTCATCCATTAACACGTTTGAGTGCTGAATAAATCCCCTGTGGTATTTAAAGCTTGGAGCATGTTTAAGTATTTTTGTGATTTCAAATCCTACTCCTCTTCAGTAGGAGGAAAACTAGTATCCCATACATTAGATAAAAACACTTCTTTTCTTTAAAAAAAATCTTAAAGAGAATTGATGCTTATAATATAGCCAATGTTTTGGGGCAGGCCAGACTGAAACACACAGCAAGCTGTGCCCCTGTAGCCTGTCCTGAAGGGACAAACCAGCAGCGCAGGGTGATTAAAGCCTGCCGCTGAGTGGTGGGAAGACCCTTGCCTGCTTTCTGCGCGGGCAGGCATGCAGCGTCGGAGGGAGAGGTCGGCCACCCTCTCCTTCCTCACCTGGTGATGGAGGGCGAGTGGTGCTCTGCAGGCAGCTCTGTGTGAGGACCCAAATGTGGGGCAAAGCTCCCAAAAGCTAACAGCAATCGCTGGAGGAGGTTCCTGCTGCCAAGGTCAGTCCTGCTGAGCTGCCACGCTGCAGATGTGCACAGTCCCCCTCGCCTCCGCCTCGGACTCAGCCATCTGCTTCCAACCCGCAATGGACGTACCCAGGTACACACAGGGCGACAGGCACCAGCCTAGCTACGCTATTTCAAAGTCACACTCCACTTAATCTGAATTATTTTCCCAGTGCTGACAAAGACAAGAGAGGCTGAATTCAGCCGAACGGGTCACGCCAGCAAGGAACTCCCTTCACTGTTATTAAGCAGGACTTAAGTTGCACCCTTCTGCAGGAGCAGTCAAGCATTTTGGGCACCCCATGTCTGCCAACATATTTTCACCTCCTATTTTCTTCTTCAGATCTGATGTTAAAAAAGGGGAGAGTATGTACAATTCTGCACAGTAATTGAAAATGGAACAACGTCCCTGACTTGAATGCAAACTGCAGACAACACTGGACCCTCGGTAGCATCTCTCTGAAGAAGTGCTCTTTCAGCTCAGCTTTCATACAACTATACGATGAAAGTTCGATGACAGATGCAAAGACAACTATTTAAAATTTCGGTGCTTACTGAGAAGGGTGGGGAACTGTTTTTCTTAGACAAAAGCCACATTGAACAAAATAAGAGTGCGGCATAGCTCTGTTTCTTTTTCAGCCTCTACCTGAGTCCTGAAAGAACTCAGGCATAAACCAGATAAGCCACTAAATATGACTCAGCTCATTCACACAAGCTGCAAAAAAAATTATTTATTTATTTAAAGGAAATTCTTTAACAATAGCCCTACCTGCTCCAGCAGGCAAGCCTGACGGTTCAAGTAATGCCAGGCTGTAGAAAGTATTATTTTAAATGCAGGATTTCCCCTCCTGATGATTTTTGAACAGATGGTTTTGTGGCAACACCTCTATGCTTCTTTTTTTTATTATTTTATTTTAATACTAAACTCGTTTGGACTGTATGAGGCAAGCTATTAAAAGCAGCAGAGTACTAGGCTTGAAAGTACCATCTCAGTATTACACTCAAAAGGATCTAATAAAAGGTCTGAGGGAATGATCATTAGCCATCCCAGTATTCTCTCTGCCGGTGCCCAGTACTGGGAATGTCAGGAACAGATGTAAAACTCCGGGGTATTTAACCTGGGAAAAATTATACAACTGTGTACACAGGTGGAGCTGGACTCCCTTGTATTAACGGGGGGAGGTGGAGAGGGAAGGAAAGGGTAGGTAGAGAGGAAGCTATTCGAGTCTGTTGGTGATGAGTGGGTTGTTTAAATATACAGGGGGATAAAGTGAAGAGGGTTATTTTCCACGTAAATATGCACATGTGGTTGTCAGAGTCCCCAGAACATCAAACTGAAGAATCCCATAACCTTTACTATAGGGACTGTAGCAGCCAGTGTCCCCTTACTGGGTACGCTGTTTGTTTTGGTGGGTCCCCTGGTCCTCCCATAGTAAACGCTATCAGCAGCAGCAACACAATTGTGTCCCAGTCACATCCAGCTGTATTCCTCCTCCTCCCCACCTATGTTGGTCTCATTGCTTTAGCTCAGCTCCTCAGGTAGGCTGCTCCAAGGCTGGGCTCTGGAGCGTGCCCCCATCCCTGGGATGCCCAGGCTTGGTTACTGCACCTCCAAGTGGGTGCCACCCAGCTCAGGTCCAGGCATCATCCCTGCATTGTCTGAGGCATGTGTTCACTGTGCGGCCACCATGAAGAACTGGATCAGCAAGAAAGCTGTTTCAAGCACTAGCGTATATTTTGGAGGAACTTAGGTTTACTTTCTTGCTCGTTTAGTCACCCTCTGCAGTTTTTGGGAAGCCACCAAGCCATTTGGAGCCCTGTTGCTCTGTGTGAAGGTTAGAAGGAGGGTGGGAAAGTCGTCCTGATCTATGAATTACTTATTCTGTGGTAGAAAAGGTTGTGCATGTGTTTTATAAGAGAAAAAGAGGTGGGCTAACTGGCCCAGATTCAATACAGTTATGACTGAAATAAACCTAGTAGGTTGGAGGGAACATGTTGAAGCAGGAGCAGATACAGCATGTAAAATCCTGCTCCAGTTGATAGCCAAATTACCATTGGTTTTAGCAGTTCTAGGGTTTCGTTCATGTTGTCTGCTGCTACCATCTGGATTTCGGTCATTGTGAATTTTGAGAAAAACCCATGCTTAAATCCCCAAAACACTTGTTTTACATCAAATTTAACTCTTTTAGAGTTTTTCATAATCTGTTTAGCCTGACTAGAGCTCTGCTAAATCTGAAAAACTATATTTCTGCTTATGATGATTAACAAAGAAGATAAACGTAATTTAATTTTATGACTCTGTTTTCAGGGCTAGCAATTGTGCAAACAGTGGTGCATATAACATGGAAAACAGAAATGAATTCCCAATAGCACCTCTTTTTACAACGTCATTGTGGGCTTTGTTGACTTTAGACTGGCTTTTTTACTGTGGATGCCATGGAATTTGAGATGACTTGAAACACTCAAATGAACACATTTAAATGTGTGTATTTATGGGTAAGGGAGAGGGATTCGCACTTAAATCCTAAGTGCTGGAATTAGCTCCAACAAAGCCTGAGTGTGTTGACTTTCAAATGTATTCAGCTGATGGAGCAGAAATTTGTTGGCTAGCTTCAAGAGTAATCTATTTTTTTAATTTTTTTTCCCCCCTGGAGAACATCTTTGCCAGCTATCTCAGTATAACAGAATAAGCGCAATGTGTTTAAACACAGAATTTTGGCTACGGAGTGGTGGGGCAGTGGGGTTCCTCTGCTGGGCTTCAGGTTCCTTTTGGTGGTATAATTTGGTGAATCCTGGACTGTCTGTGCTGTTCTTGCTCTGCAAATGCAGAGCTCTCCATCTGCCCTCAGTCCTAAATCCTGCACTCAGGGGGGCTCTGACAGAGACACTTTGGCAAATCCTGCCACAGAAGTTTAGCATATTAGCCAGGGCCCCTCGGATGTTAGTGTTAACAAGACCCAGGTGGGAGACTCTTGCCATAGCAGAGGTGGGAGAAGAGGGCAGAGTGCCCACACATTGTATTGGACCAGTGTGCCAGGCAGTCAACACGACAGCAAACCCATTTCCTCTTCCACTTTTACAGAAGATGATAACGTGGGACGGAAAGGGGATCGATGGCTGGGGATGTCACCTGCAGCTAAAGTCTGAAAGTTCATTTGTTGGAACCAAAACTGAACTGTACTTTACAGGGGCAAGTCATGTGTTGTTAGAAGTCTCTTTAGACTAGCTCTGTTAGTCAGATTAATCGTATAAATTGTCACAGATTGAATCTGAAACAAAGTTAGCAAATTGCCTCTTCTTTGTACAGTGTAAGGGAATAAACCTTTTTAACCACCTGGCCAAGCATCTGCATCACCTGTTAGAATTATTTTTACAGATCATATCAGCCCTGGCTCTTCTCTTTCCTATGGATGGTGTAAACACCAGTATTGCAGCTGGATGCTGTGGCAGGGGAAGAACTGTGTTTGTAGGAAAAGTCCAGTTGGTGCTTGCAAGTCAGTGGGCAGAACAGCGCTGACTTAAAGGGCTCAGACCAGGGCTTCTCAGGAGGCTGCTCCATCATGCTGACATTTTTGTCTTCAGGGTATGAAAGACAGACAATTCTGCAACGATCAATATGCCTAGCATCATGCCTGGCAGATTTCCTACAGCCTCTGGCACTTGCTGGGGAAAAAAACCTCAGCTGCACTTGCCCCTTCCTTCACATGAATAAAACCTACAACCTATGTCTAGTTTTTGCTTGGCAGATATAATATGCACTTTATCTATGTAGATAGCTACATATGATCACAGAATCATAGAATCATAGGATCATAGAATGCTTTGGGTTGGAAGGGACCTTTAGACCTTTTGTCTATCTCACCGCAAAATCTTCACTGAAACACAATGATTCACAGTAGTTTGATACCCAGTTGGTGCAAATGACTGTTCTGTGAGGAACAGAATGGAGTACAGAGTTTGGTGCGTAATTCTTTTTCTATAACAGAAAAGGAACATATAATGCAAACATTGTGTGCCTGACATATTTTTATAACAGCGTACTAAGAAAATACTTGCTACCTGAAATATTTCTGTAAGTCACTGAAGCAAGCAATCCAACATGTGGGTTACATTACATTCAGAGCTGATCTTAGTTTTGTAACACACACTAAACAGCAGTATGTAGGAGGCTCAGGTTTAATAAAACTAAAACTTTCGGTGGTGCATACAGCCAATAAAGATTTAAGCATGCTGGGCATGATCAGCATACTAATTGCTGCATTAATAAATCCTGAAGCCTGGGTTGTTTTGAAAGGCAAATAAAATTATTGTAGAAACCTTGAGGAGCATTTACTTAGAAAAGTTAGCGTATGTCTGTACTGAGATGTGCGTGAATGTAAAATATCAGTGATAACACTGATCAGATGGGGTTTTGTGTTTTTTCTACCGCTCTGTTCTGTGCAATCAGGACTTTGCAATGTCTGATGTTAAGTTGTTCTGCCCCAGTGTTTATTGACAAAACATCACGAAAAACAACAATGTTTCTGTAACTACTCGTGATAATGTGGTTTATCTTTCATTTTCACTACTGCATTGAATAAGTCATGCTGTACAGATGAAGGGGTCCCAAAGAATAAGGCTGGACAGAGCTATCTGCCTGACTACAACACTTCAGACCACAACCACAGGTAAAAGGGAACATGACAGCAGTTGGCCCAGCATAAAAAATTGTCCCAGGTATCTGTTTTACAAAGCTGGAGTGCAATATTTCCCAGGAGGCCAGGGAAACAGGAGGCCCCCAAGGTCTCTTCTCGTGTGGAAACAGGACCACAACCGGGTCTGAACTGATGTGAAGTGGTACTTCGAGTGCTGTGGGCCAGTGCGCAGCGTCTCGTCCAGCTGTCAGCAAGAAGCTCTCTCCTCTCATTTCTGCTCCCCAGCAGACCCCAGCCCCTCACCAGAGAGAAACGCTGCCTGCCTCCTGCAGAAACGGGCGGGGTATCAGCAGCAAAAGCGTTTCAGCTTAGGAAGGACAAGCTTGCAAAGGTGAAAAGGAAGATTAAAAAATTAGCCCTGAGAGTTTACAGAACTGTAAAGTACTCTGTGCACTTCCAAACCAAGTGATGGAAGAAAGATGGTTTTATATGCAAAAAAATGTAAAGAAATATTTTATTTTCATGGGGAGCTCACTAGCAAAAAGCTCACTCCACTGTTCTTTACTTCCTAAATAAAAATTGTTTATTAAAAAGTTTGGAATTTTTTTAATGAAAGGTAAGATTAATGAGCCGTGCTCAAGCAGCAATGATTCCTGCCAGCTTGTGCATTAGTCAGCTATTAACATACTTCTTGGGTAATTTGAAGGCATTTTTTCATAGTGCATTGGAAATCACAAAAGACTCGTTGAATTCAACAGGATCCTTACTCCCAGTTAGCTTGCCTTACAGTCTGAGGGCTGTGGCTGTTCTAATACATTTTGGCATTTTTCTCAGTGGCATCAGTACAGTTAGTGGAGAAAATCAGCAAATACTGTAAGGTGAAAAGGGCTTCCTTTTAGAGACACCTCATTTTTAGCACAACAGCCATCCTAAGTGTCTCCCTCTCTTTCTCCTGCTACTATTACATGGACTGTAAGAACAAGGAGGTGAGATCTGGAGGCAGAGAAGATGGGGGAAAAAAAAAAGAAAAAAAAAATTACATCTCTTTCCTCGTAAACTCTTGTCTACCCAGTCTGACACAGATAAGAAATGTGCATTAGAGCTGTGAGTTCTGAATCTCAAGCAGTGTTTCCAGCACGCAGAAGATGCAAGCATGGTACACGATACTCCCAATGGGAGAAAGTGATGAGCGAAATGTGTTTTGTTATTGCAGTGTCAAAAGGAATCCCCAGGCTGGAGAAGCTGTGGTTTTTAGCAAATATCTGGGGTGAAATATGAACAAATAAAAAAATACATAGTGAGGCAGCTGTTTTGGCAATGGTACTTCAGACTTCCACCGCACAACATTAATGAAGCAGGAAGCAGGGAAGTGGGATTATATTAAAGGACCTGGACCCAGACTGTAGATACCAGACATGGTTCTCAAGTCTGCAGCAGATTCTGTAGGTCACGCGGATCAAACTAACCTTTCTTTGCCTCAGCTTTCTAGTTGTAAAGTGGGGGCAGCAAGAACACTGGTATTTGTTTGTTTCTAGCACCTGTTGTCTCCTTTGTTGGTTCCCCTTGAGAGAGTAACCATCTCCCGCTAACCATTTCTACTGTGGCCAACAGTGTTGTGACCAGCGGTGCTGTGGCCTCAGCTAGACCTAGTGGCTGTTAATCTCATAGACTAGATGATCTTTGATTTTGGGTTGCATACATATCAAGCTATATGCTTGCAGCATCTTGGGTCCTAAGTCGATGGCAGTAGTTCTTAGGGTGCTATTCTCTGTCAGTTTATGTACCAAAGTCCCTTTTTCCTGTTGATTACCACATGGTCTTTTTTCCTTTTGAAGCAGCTGCTGTAGCAGGCAGAGATTTATTGGCCTCCAACTCAGACCTCAAAGGCAAACCTTTCAGGCTCCCAAACATACATCCCGTGGGGAACCTGCAGCTGCCCAAGGTACCATTCCCTCCTTTCTTCTACGTGAGATTTCAATAAAGATCTCCTCAGGCCACCATGGCAAAGGTTAAATGGGATTCATCCAAAGGACTGGAGAATAGCAGACCTGTTTCTCATGGCAAAAACAATTCAGCCTTCTAAGGATGATGGTAACCCCTCCAAAAACCCTCCTGGGGACATTTTCCATGGTGATTAACCAGACTTTGCTGCACTATGGGGAAATACCCCTTTCTCTGTTGAGACGCTCAAAGACCTAGTGCAAGAAGCACTATTCCCATAGGGATGGGAATACGTGTTGTGTTACCGTACTGCCTGCACAGCAGCTGCTGTGGATCCTTTAATGTACCAAATCCACAGCCAGTTTCCAGTGCAGACATGCCCTTATTGTTACAGGTCAGTCTTCCCTTTTTGGTGCTTTCACAGGGCATATTAAATGAATCTCACGCCTTTTAAAACCTGGCTACCAGAGCCAGAGGAAAGTCTTCCACACGTGCAGCTATTTTCCCAAAACATGCTCTCGCCGTCTTAGAAAATATTTCAGGTCTCCTGTATTTCCCAAACAGAATTCAGTTCTACTCCTGTTGTAGCTTTGTGCCATTTCTAATAGAAGAAGCTTAGCAGTACTTTTAAAATTCTTTGAATAGGGATTGTTTAGTTTATAGTGCTTAATAGCACAGCACTGCATCCTGACTCTGGTTGCCACCATGACGCTGCTGATGAACCCCACATTTGAGCTAGGTTTGGCAAGTTTTTGGTAAGCATAGGGGAAGGTTCAAGCAAGCATGAGCTAAATCATTACCTGGGGTGTAAATTGGAACAAAACAAGATAATAGCTGAGTTTCTGGTTTTCAGGTTTTGGTTTCATTTGAATCACAAACTCAAAACTGAATATTACAAGATCATTTACAAGCCATGCCTGCATTTGCAACACAAGCAGTGGGTCACACTCAGCGCAGGTGATGAGTGAATCCTAATAAATTATTTCTGTTTATTCAGACCTCTAGACATTAGAGGTATGCTGGAAATCTATTTGCCTAGTGAGATTTACTGTCTGGCCGTTCTGGAAATATCATGAGAACAGTCTCTTTTACTGTATCTGTTTTATCACTTGTGATCTTACTCAAACCCGGAAATCTAAAATTGCTGGGCTGGAATGGCAGACAACATTTTTAAAGCTTGCTAATCTCAAGTTTTTATTGTTTGGCATAAGCATTTAGGTTCAGTCTTATTTTATTTGAGCTGGTTAAAAAAGAAGGCAGGGGAGGCACAGAAATTGCTCCTGAGTGTACCTATATGCTGCACAGACCAAAAGTCCCATCATGGCTTGCATGGCTCGGGGGAAGGTTCCAAAACATAAACCTGCCCTGTCATACAGTCACTCTGACAGAAAATGAAACAACTTACCAGGGTTTTTTAAGTGCTTGCCAGCTTCATTAAGTATTGCACTACATCTGTAAGCAGAAAAAATAGTCATTGCTGATCAGTTAAAAAAATACACTGATTTAAAATAAAAAGATGTCCAGTCCATGCAATCTACACACTACAAAAACAACATACTGCCAGTAACTGTCTTTAAATAAACTCTTTAAAAATACTAATGGTAAAGCAATATACCAAATATAATGCAGAATAGAAACACTTCGCTTTTCATATTTTTACTGTTCTGCAGATGAGGTATATAAAAGTAACCATTCACCATAAACCTGTATTTATTGACTGGTGATAACCAACTTCTGTTGGGATATTTGATGCTGCAGCTCCTCCCATATTTATCTGGGTGCCCTGTGTCCCACAGAAATACATTCTCAAGGTATGAAAAGTAGCAATTTAAAAAAATATATATTTTGGAGTGATTATAGAAAAACTAAGGAAACATGCCCTATACAGGACGGCTTATAACCCGGCAGTAATGACTAAATAAGAAGCGATGATGACTCTTGAAACAAAATATGCATTCAAAAAATGTCAAAACAGTACATTTGTACATCTGCGGGGGTTGTTTTTCTGCTATGTGTGCTTAGTGACAAGCTAGCACAGTTGCTCTGTAGCGATGCCAGTCCCAGCTGCAAAAGGTAAGAAATTCTAAATAATTAACAGGGAGAAAAGCAGCCTTAATAATCTGTCGTGCCGGATTCAATACATAGCTGTGCTCCATTTGTGCACTGTGTAGTCCTCCCTGTGTAAACAGGGAGTGTCTGTAGCTGATGTGCTCCTTTCTCAGGGAGAAAGATGAATTATGTGGCTCAGCCCCATTGGCAAGAAAACACACAGCCCCCACATGTCAGTAGATGTATCCTCATCACCACTCATGTAAAATCTAATCCCTGCCTGTCATGACAGTCTCCAAAACATGGAGTATTGTCTGAACCACAGCCAATTTTTTGGTCGTTCACTGCATCAGGAGCAGCAGTCACTGTTCTGTGTGTATGTGCATTATGCCTTGATGTATAAATACACATGCTTTTAGTGCAGTTACTTTAAAATTGAGAGGGGGTGGAAATCTGTGGAAATCCCTAGCGATTTCTTTTGGGGGTTGATACTTGAAACTTTAAGTTTCATTCATAACAATATGGAAAGACTAGCGGTCTTGATGTGCCTCTCTTTGGGGAATTTTTCACAGATGAACATTTTCCCTAGTCTTATTTCATAACGTGTGAGTGAAATACAGTACACAATAGATTGATAGGGCTGTTTTAAAGAAGTCTTTGTCAAAAATTCCTGCGTGCTTGACTCGTTTCTTCAGTGGTAAGTCCTACCAGAAATGCAATCTGAATATACAGTGAGTAGGACAAATGTGGCTTGGCATAAGCAGCTACAGGTCTGCAGACGTGTGCCATGATGGGAGGTGAGTGCTAGCTGAATTGCTGCTCCGCTGAAAAGGCACCTGTTGAAATAAAATACAGTTAAAGAGCAAAAGAGACTATGTTGGAGCGGTGATCCTTAGTAGCAAAGTGGAGGTAAGACCACATACGTGTTTGAGCATGCGCATGCGTTTAGCACATGAAAAGAGGAATAATCTTCTTTCCATGCAAGGTGGGGGGCAGTTGGGTCCCCACTGAGAGGCCAGGGCTCTGGGAGGAGAGGGTCCAGGGCAATATGCAGATTTGACAGAATCTGAATTATCCAAATGCTACCGAATAAATGGGTGGGATAGTGTATATTAAAAGCAGTGTTTTGATCTAGTTTCAAAGTACTTGAACAGGCAAGCAAGCTTTTTCATGAGGTTTTTGGTACCTCATGGAAACCTTAACGTGGTCATTTTGGCATCGCATTTTCCGCTCATAGCTGGAAAATTTACAGAGCCTGTGAAAGACCTGTGCACATGTGGTGCACTTACAGAGTAGAGGGGCATATGATTGTATTCTCCTTTGCCTAATAAGTACAGGGTAGGTTTCTGAGGGTGATTCAACACTGCTTAAAAGAGTCTCCCATCAGTCACTTGTACTGAACGTGAGTTTCTTGGACCTGTAATCACTGTAGATTCTGGTTTCGCACCAGAACCACCTTTTCTTCCTCCCCCACTGGTTGTGTGTTAATGCTGAATACTTCAAACTCACCAAAAGGTTCAGGAAGATAGATTATCTGGAATTAAGCAAGCAACACTTAGCAAAAGGCCATAGCAGAATAAAAAAGAAGTGAGCGCCAAGCTGTGAATGCAAGTTTTTAACTTCTTAGTTTTAATCGTACTCTTGATGGAAGACTAAGGCTGAAAAACCATGCACAGCCCATGGACCTTGCATATCAGGGCACACAGCAGAGGTGACAAACATCCACTGGGCACTGAAGTGTGATTGGGGGGCAACACTTCTTGTGCAGTGGGTCAGAAACTTAAAGCTACCATGCAATTTTATTTCTCTTTAATAATCTTAATTGTTAAAACCAGAGAACCACCCAGAAAAGCCAAATCTTGCCAGAAGCTTGCTGTCCCTGGACTTTTACAATTTCTTTCTGGAAAAACCTTTCAAGAGCTGATTGTCAAGGACACCATTTTTAACTCGAAACAACTTATTGTCATACCTGTTTAAAGCCATACATTTAGATCCATATTTACAATAAACAAATTTACAATACACAAATTTACAATATATTTAGAGTACTTCATTTGATAAATTATACATTATTTCACTTAGACAAATAAAACATTGTTGGAGTCACAGTGATATTAGAAACACAACAATTGTTGGTGTGAAAAAAGGTTAATCCCACATATGGTGTATCAAAATTTTTTCCTTGCCCAGTCCAAACCCATTGCAGGCCAACAGTGTAATACATCACAAGGCTTTAGTGCCCTCTTGCATGGTTAACAAAAAAAGAGAGGAGAGGGAGAGGGAGAG